>JAXCLP010000081.1:843453-875748 GCA_035584035.1 Lepidocolaptes lacrymiger | reverse complement strand
CCGTACAGCCCCCCCCCCCCAGGTACAATCCCATCCCGGTATAGCCCCACCCCCGGTACAGCATCCCCGGTACCGTTCCCCCATCCCGCCAGTACCGTCCCCGTCTCCGGTACCGCCCCCCCAGTCCCCGCCCGGGCTGGCCCCGTTCCCCGGGGGGAGGGAGGGGCTGGGGGGAGCCGGGAATGGATCTGCCCCCCCCTTACCCTGCCTGTTCCCCCTCCCCGATGCTGTCAAGGCACTAGGAGTCCCCACCCACACCCCGAGGCCCCCCGAACCCCGGGAGAGGGGTGGGATTTAAACCCCTCCCGGCTGTTTTACAAGGAGGGTCCCCAGTCCCCACCAGCCCCCCCTATTCTGGAACACGGGGATCACTTGGAGGATAGGGGGGGCACTGGGACCACTGGGAGGGAAACTCCCTTCCCAGACCCACTCACAGAGGGTCTGGTCCCCCCCTGCACCCCCTCGCCCCCCAGCACGGGGTCCCCCCCTCCCTGACTGTCCCCTCTGTCCCCAGCTCTGTCCCACCATGTCGGTCTCCAAGCTGCAGGACACGGACGAGGTTTTTGGTGAGTCCCCGTGGGCACGTGGGGTGCAGAGCTGTGTGAGGGATGGAGAGCCCCCCGTGGAGTGCAGAGCTTCCCGTGGGTCCCCACCCACCCTCAGTGTCATCCTGCCTTGGGGGGGGGGACACACAAGCTGGGCTTGGGGACAATGTGTGCTTGGGGACACAGGGATGCACATAGGGCAGGGGGACATGGGGATGTGGGGACACATATAGGGCACAGGGGCATGCAGAGAGCGACAGGGACATGGGAACACATACAGGACACACAGGTATGGGGACAGGTGTGCAGAGGGTGACAGGAATGTGTGGACATGGGGAGAGGTGCAGGGACATGCACAGGGTGACAGGGACATGGGGACATGACCCAGGGCCACCCCTTGGGCTGAGTTGGGGTACAGGGATCACGGCAGGGCAGGGACATCAGGGGGGATCCTGGTCGGATCATGGACAAAGCATGTCCTCCCTGGGTGACTGGGACATTCTGTCCTTGGGGTCACCCCACTGCTTCTCTCCCCATGCCGGGGCATCTCTTTGAACACTTCTCTCTGTCCCCCTGTTCCCTGTCCTGCCCCACCGGGGTGCCCCATCCATGTCCCCAATTCTCCCCTCTCCCTGTGCCCCCTCCCATCTCCCTGGGAACCCCCCACTTGCCCTTTGATTCTCCTGCCCTGTCCCTGTCCCTATCCCCACTGCCCCTCTGCTCCCTCTCTACCGGGCTGGCCTTCTCCTGACCTTCTGTCTGCTTCCCTCCAATGCTCCCCCTGTCTCCTCCTCCCTGCCCCTTCCTGGCCATCCATCCCTCCCTCTCCCATCAATCCATCCCTCTCTCCTTTCCTCCCCATCTGCTTGGCCCCACCCATCCATCTGTCCACCCTACCTCCTTTGCCTTATCTTCCCTCTCCACACCTATCCATCTGCCCTTCCATCCCTCCCTTGGATCCCCTTGTCCTTACCTCTCCATTTGTCCCTTTTCCCATCCATCCATCCATCCATCCATCCATCCATCCATCCATCCATCCATCATTTCTTTTTCCTCCCCTATTCATCCATTCACATCTTCCTTCCTTACCTGTCCATCCTTTCACACCTTCCTTCTCCCTACCTGTCCATCCTTCCCTCCATTCATCTATCCCCATCTTCTTTCTCCCTCCTCATCCGTTCCTCCCTCTGTCGTCCCATCCATCCATCCATCCATCCATCCATCCATCCATCCATCCATCCATCCATCCATCCATCCCTTCTCTCTACTTGTCCATCCCTCCAACTATCCCCATCTTCCTCCCACCTCCTTGTCCATCCCACCTCATCCCACCCCACCCCATCCCGTGTCCGTCTGTCCGGCTGTCTCTCTCTCTCTGCCCCGGTCTCTCTTTTCACTCCCAGATTTTACCGCTGTGGTTCCAGAGACGCCGCGCCTGGACAGCAGCCTGCACAAAGCCCGTGCTCGCCTCCTGGCCAAGGGCCGGCGCCACCGACCCTCCCGCTCCCGTCTGCGCGACAGCGCCAGCTCCACCGAGGGCGACGAGGGGCCCGAGCCCGCTGTGAGATGGGGGGGCTGGGGCAGGGGGCACCACGGACCCCAGGGGCTGTAGGGGGGGATGCCATGACTAGGGGGCTGCAGGGATGGGGGCACCACGGACCCCAGGGAATAGAGGAGGAGATGCCGTGGCTGGGGGGGGGTGCAGGGGTAGGGGGCACCACGGACCCCAGGGGCTGCAGGGGGGCTGCAGGGATGGGGACACCACGGACCGCAGGGAATAGAGGAGGGGGGATGCCATGGCTGGGGTTAGGACCGGGGTGAGGGACCCCAGACACCACGGACCCCCAGGACGGGCTTGGGTGATGTCATGGCTGGGGTTGGTGCAGGGGTGGGGGGCACAGGGACTAGAGGGTGGGATGCCATGGCTGGCAGTAGGGCAGGGATTTGGGATCTCCCAGGGCAAGGGGCACCGCGGACCTCAGGGATGGGCTTGGGGGATGCCACGGCTGGGGGTAGGGATGGGGGTCTCGGGGACAAACCCGGTGGGGTGCAGGGGTTTGATGCCCTCTCCCCTTGCCGTGTGCCCCCCAGGGCACCGAGGGCGATGGCAGCCCCCCGGCCCCCTCGCCCTTCTCCCGTGCCGGCGACTTCTCTTTCGAGGCGGGGGCGGCGCGGCAGGCGCTGGGGGACACCCCGGCCCCCACGCCCCCCCTCAGCCGCTACCGGCCCCTCACCAACACCTCGTCCCAGGAGGGGCTGTCGGGTCTCCCCGTGCCCAAATCCTGCCCCAGCTCTGACAGCTCCCCCGGCTTCGCCCGCCGCGATGCCCGGCCCCGGCAGCACAGCGAAGGTGAGACCCTCCCGGGGCACGCAGGGACCCTGGGACCCCCCAGCACCCATGGGAGAGGTAGTGGGTGACACCCCGGTCCTCCTCCTGCAGATGACAGCCGGGACATGAGCCCCCCCGAGCCGGCCAGTCCCACAGTGGGGCTCGATAAAAAAACACGGAGGAAGTTCTTGGATTTGGGGTGAGAGACAGCCCGGGGGGAGTGGGGGGATACAGAGGGAAGGGATGGAGAGGGGGTGGAGCGGGACAGAGGGATGAAGGAAGGCGTGGAGGGAGGGGCATGGAGTGGGATAGAGGGATGGAGGGGGACAGAGGGGTGCAGGAAGGGATGGAGAGGGGGTGGAGGGTGGATATAGGGAGGGATGAGGGGATGGAGGGAGGATGGATGGATGGATGGATGGAAGGGATGGAGGGGTGCAACAATGGAAAGATGAAGAAACGGACAGCGAGATGCCCGGATGGAGGGGAAGATGGAGGGATACATGGACAGAGAGATGTTCTGGTGGAGGGAAGCAGATCCTCTGGAGGTGACAGGGGAGTCTCAGGATGGATGGATGGATGGATGAGGAGGGTCCTGGGGTCCTTGGGAGGAACACAGCCATTGGGACACCCCTCTCCCCCAGGGTGACCCTGCGCCGAGCATCCTCTGGCAAGAGCCGGAAGGAGAAGAGCAGCAACCGCCTGTCCATGGGCAACAGGTGAGGGATCCCCCTCTCCCGGGGCAGGGGGGCTGTCTGGGCTCAGCCCCCACCCCTGACACGGCTCTGTGCCCAGGGAGGCTGCCGAGGGTCCCGGTCGCCCCTCGGGGTCCCCTTTCCTGCCCTTCTCCTGGTTCTCGGACAGCGCCAGGGGCTCGGGCTCCCCCGGCTCCGCATCCCCCGCCGGCTCCCCCCGGCACGAGGGACTCAGCCCTGCCAAATCTGCCTCCCAGGTCAGTGCCCGGGAACGGGGAGTGGGGTCCTGGCCCTGTGGGGTGGGAGTGGGATACAGGAGGGGATGGGGGCCCCATAGGGAGGTGGATGCTCCTATGAATTTGGTGGCTATAGGGGAGGAGGTGACACCAGCTATAGGGACAGGGGACAAAGCCCCACAGGGTCAGGGTGGCTTTGGGGGGGTGTCAAAGCCTTGTAGAGTCAAGACAAGCATGGGGACAGGTGTGTCCAAAGCCCCATAGAGTCAAGACGGCTTTGGGGAGGTGGGTATCAAAGCCCTATAGAATCATGACAGGTATTGGGGGTGTCCCATAGATTAAAGTTGAATATGGGGAGGTGTGTCAAAGCCCTGTAGAGTCAAGACAGGTATGGGGGGTGGTGGGTCCAAAGCCCCATAAGGTCAAGATGGCTTTGGGGTGGGTGTCCAAATCCCCATATGGTCCTGAAACTACAGGGAGAAAGCTCAAAGGCCCACAGGATCATGATGGGGGATCAAAGCCCAGGGGGGTTTGGAAGCCCTATGGGTGGGGGGTGGCCATAGGGTGGTGCTGGGGGTGCCAGCCCTGCCTTTGCCCCTCCTGCTGCCCCAGGACTCGACACTGAGTGAGGACTCCCCACCGTCCAGTGCCAGCCCCCGCCTGCCCGGCCCCCCCACCACCAAGTGCTCCTACCCCTACCACACCCTGTCCCAGTCCTCGGATGAGGTGAGACACAGGATGGGGGCAAGGTCGGGTTGTCCCCTCCCACCCCCAGATGCCATGGGGACCCCCCCCATTAATGCCCTGTGCCCAGTTCCTGGACGAGCCCCCTGGGGCGGCCGCGGGCTGGACGTGCCAGCAGGTGGGACAGTGGCTGGAGAGCCTCAACCTGGAGCAGTACGTGGAGGAGTTCTCAGCCCACGGTGTGGATGGGCCACGGCTCCTGCACCTTGATGGTGCCAAGCTCAAGGTATGGGGCTGGAGGGGCTCTGCTGATGGGGGACAGGAGGTTCCTGGTGCCCCAACAGGCTCTGGTGTGGGGCAAGAGGTTCTGGGTACCCTAATGGGGTGTTTCATGGAGCAGGAGGTCTCAGAGGGTTCTAGGAACCCCAAGAGGGTGTTTCATGGAGGAGGTCCAGAAGGTTCTAGATATCCTAGTGGGGAGTTTCACAGAGCAGGAGGTCTCAGTGGGTTCTAGCCACTTGAACAGGATGGTCCATATTGCAGCTGTGGCAGGGATCCAGGAACCCCAAAAAGGTGCTCCATGGGGCAGAAAGGTCTGAGAGTGTTCTAGGTACCCTAATGGGGTGTTATATGGAGCACGAGGTCTGGAATGGTCCCACATACCCCACCAGGGCAGGTCTGAGAGGGTTCTAGGTACCCCAAAGGGCTCATCAAGAGGTACCTAAACCCCCTTGGCCAAACTGGTGGCTCCACAGGGTAGGAAGTTTCAGGTATCCCAAGGGAGGAGTCAAGGAGATAGATGGAAGGTTCTGGATACCCAAGGGGCTGCTGCACGGGGGGTGCAGGTACCTGGGTGGGCTGATCCCAAGGAGAGGGGGTGCAGGGGGGGCTCCAGGTACCCCAAAGGGATTGGGGGGGTGGCATGGCCCTGCCACCAGCCCCCCACTGTGCCCACAGGCGCTGGGGGTGGGCAGCTCCCAGGACAGGGCCGTGCTGAAGAGGAAGCTGAAGGAGCTGAGCCTGGCGGCCGAGAAAGAGCGCAAGGCCCAGGAGAAGGCGGAGAAGCAGCGGGAGAAGCAGAAGAAGAAGGACCAGGAGCAGCGGCGGAGTTAAGAAAGGGGCTGGGAGCGCCCCTGCACCCCCTCCCCACCCACAGCCCCCCCGGGACACCCCAGGGGACACCCGGCCCTGGAATGGGACACACTGACGAGGCCGAGGGATGGTGCCAGGCTGAGATGGGCACGGAGCAGCAAGTGCCCCCCCTCCTCCAGCCCCCTCCCCGCCTGCACCCCTGCACCCCACGGGCACTGCCTGGGCCCCCCAGGGGCCCCTTTTCCGGATGCAAATGGCACATTGGACACCCCCACCCTGTCCTGTCACACCCCCCATCCCATCAGCACCACCCCAAGGGGTCTGGGGGGGTCACAGCCAGCACTGGCCGGGGACAGTGCATGGCCCGACCCCCTCCACATGGGGACACCCCCAAGCCGGGGTGTGGGGAGAGATCGCCGACCCCTCCACATTCCCCCCACCCCCAAATACGGCGCCCCGGAGGCCACCCCAGGAAATAAAAGGGTATCAAGGGCCAGTGCAAACCAGTGTGACCAGTGTGAGGTTGACTGGGGCGGGGCTTGGGGGGCTAGATGGAGTGGGGGGAGCTTGGTGCCAGGCTGGGGGGGCACAGAGAATGGCTGGTCCCCAGGTGCCAGGCTGGGATTGGACTCTGCAGCCCCTTCCCAAGCCTGGAAATGAGTAAACTGATGTGCAGGGAGGGTCAGTGACCCACCCGGGGGTGCAAAGGTGGGGCAGTTCCAGGACCCCAAAACACCACACCAAGAGCTCAACCAACATCCAATTTATTGACAGGGGGGAGGGATGGTCTGGGGGTAGGGAACAGAGGGGAATTTTGGGGGGCAGGGGGAGGTTTCTGAGCAGGTCACAGCATGTGTGGGTGGGGAACCCACCCCGAGGGGGTGCGAGGGGTGCAGGGGGTGGGGGGCACACGCAGGTGAGAACAGCTCAGTAGTGCAATAACAGGGATGGCACTGCGAGATGGGAAGTGGGGGTGGGGCTCAGGCCTGGGCCCCCCACCCTGTCAGGGCTGGAGGGGCAGGGAAGTGCTGCTGGTCAAACTGGGAAAAGACCAGTCCCCTGTTGGGATGGGGTGCACCCCCTGGGGTGGGTGTGAAGGTTGGGGGTAGGGGGCGTGGGGGCAACAGGGGCTCTACCCTCTCCACGCTGCTCCAACACCCCCCTCAACTACAGACCTAAGTGCCACTGACATGGGGGGTGCTGGGACCCCCCATCCCACCCCTGGGACCCCTCCCACCCCACATCACCCACTTCCACTGAGCGCAAAGAGCCATAGAACCGGGATGCGCAAACACCCCCTGGGGTGCTGGGGGACACCCAGGGGGGGCCCCGTGAGCCGGGGAGAGGGGTCCTCTCCAGCCTCGGGGGGGCTGTGGGCCCCGGGGGGCTTAGGGCACGCGGTAGGTGGAGGTGTTCTTGGGCTCGGTGCTGGGGACACACCAGTCCCCTGCCTCCTGGCTGGCCTGGTAGTGCCGCCACGCCGACTTGTTGTACACGGGCAGCCGCTCCACCGAGTCCGTGGACAGGGCCTGTGGGAGACACAGGGGGCTGGGCAGGGTCCTGTGCCCCCCCACCAGAGCCCTGAACCCCCAGTTTTGGGCAGGAAAGACCCACCTTTAGGTAGATGACGGCGTCGGTGCCAAAGCCCTCCATGGAGAACAGCTGCAGGTCCCCCTGGAAGTACTTGGCATAGAGGCGGGAGATGGGCAGCCCGTAGCCAAATCCAGCCTGGGGAGGGGAGGGGGATGGGGTGGGGGGTCCCCGGCGATGGGGTTGGCACCCCCAGGGCACCCCAGGCCTCCCCACGTGACCCCAAGTAGCTCCATGTACAGCCAGGAGTATCCACACCACTGATACCGGTCATTGTGCCATGCTCAAATATCCCCAGGCACACCCAAGTGTTCCCATGCCATCCCAAAGTGTCCTCATGCCACCCCTAGGCAGTCCAAAATGTCCCCATGTCACCCCTAATGTCCCCAGAAGTCCCCAGGCCACTGCCAAACCTCCTCATGCCACCCCCAAAACACCCCCATTCTACTCCAGCCCCTCCATATCACTTCAGCCCCACCAGACCTCTCCATGCCACCCCCAAAACACCCTCCTGCCACTTCATCTCCCCCAAACCTCTTCATGAGACCCCCAAAGGACCCCCAAACCTCCCCAAGCCACTCCACCCACTCTGAAATGCCCCATACCCACCTCAGGCACACCCAAACACCCCCAAGCACAGACCCACCCCTCACTCCCCTCTCCCCAGGACCCCGTGGGACCCCCATAGCCCATCCCAGGGGGGCACCTACCAGGGGGGCCCCCCCAGTGCCCAGCTGGGGGGTGGGGGCTGTGGAGTACATGTAGCTGAAGAGACGCTCGATCTTCCTCAGGGGGACACCCATGCCCCGGTCACTCATCTGTGAGACACCACAGGGGGGTCACAACCCTGCTCCTGGCCCTCCTCACCCCTCCAAGGACCCCTGGGATGGAGCTGGTGGCCCCTTACCCTGATGGAAAGGTCCTCCTGGCCCAGGGCCACCATCACCTTGATGGCAGGGAGGCGGGGGCTGTTCTCATGGCTCTCCACGGTGGCTCTCATGGCGTTCTGGGGGCACAGAGACATCAGCGGTGTAGGGGGGACCCCAAAACCTCCTTCTCGCCCCCCAAGCAGGGCTGGGGTTACCTTGAAGAGCTCGAAGAGCATATGGTAGAGATGTGAGGGGACGTAGACGATGCTCACGGGCTGCTGGGCATTGATGGCTGTGGGGAGGAAGAGCAGCCACTGGCATCGTTGTGCTCCCCCAACCCTAAAGGAGCCACCTGAGAATCCTCCTTCCAAGGGGACTCCCAACCCTAAATGAGCCCCCACAGAGGCCCCCTGCCCTCCAGGGACCCCCCGAATCAGCCTCACCGTTCACCTCCTCGATCTCCAGGTCGGGTGAGGACATGTAGTACTTGTCACACAGCAGCTTGGCCATGTTGTAGGCATCTGGGAGGGGGGAGCAGCAGGGTCAGCACCCCCAAAATGAAGCAGAAGGAACATTTGGGGTCCCCCCCTTTCTCCTCCACTCCCAAATATTTTCCAGTCCTATAGATTCAGCAAATTTTTGGGGTCTTCTGGCGCGACCCCAAACCAACAAGGCAACTCAAACTTGTGACAAGGCCAGGCAGACCCCAGGGTAAGATCAGGGGGACTGTCAGCCACCCCCCAGCCCCCAAATTCACCCCCAGTGGGGGTGGGAGCCCCCCAGAGCCCACCAACCTCTCACCACGTTGGCCACGTTGCAGTGGGGGTCGATGCTCCCGATGTGTTTGGGGTGCGCGGGGTTGGTGCTGCCATCGAAGAGCAGGGCTGGGGGGGGACAAGGAGTTGTGGGGACCCCACCCCGACCCCAGAGACACCTGGGGACACCCCCAGATTGCTCAGAGCAGGAGCCCTGGGGCTGGGGGTGACATTAGGGGTAGGGGACACTTGGGGTATGATCCATTTGGGGCTGGGGGGGACTCTTGGGGCAGATCCCTGGGGCAGGGGGGACCCGAGGGGCAGGAGGTGCCAGAGCAAGGGGACACTCAGGGGGACCCTCACAGCAGGGAGACCCTCAGGACAGAACCCTGGGGTCAAAGTGATGCTATGGGGGGATGCCCAGGGGTGCTGGAGACCCTCGGGGCAGAGGGACACTCAGGGAGACCCTCACATCAGGGAGACCCTCAAGACAGATACCTGGGGCTGGGGGGACAATTGGGGAGGGGGGGGTAAGGACACTCAGTGCCATCAGGGATGCCCAGGGGTGCTTGGGGCTGCTCAGGGCAGAGGGTGCCAGGGCAGGGGACCCCCGGAGCCCCCCGTGCTCACTGTGCTGGTTGATGAGCATGCGGATGGAGATGCGGCTCAGGTAGAAGCGGTCCAGGAAGTACTGGATGTTCTGGTTGGAGACGGGGTCGTCCCCGTAGGTCTCCTTGTACTCGATGACCCCCTGGGCCATGGTGGGCACCACGTCGTTGTGCCGGTTGCGGATGGTGACCAGGGCGTTGGTGAACCTGGGGAGGGCACAGGGGTGGCCCTGGGGACACCCGGTGTGGGCACCGCCCCGATCCAGCTCGGGATTCCCCAAGAACTGGTGGTACTGGGGAAAACCCGGGCAGAGTCTGGGGGCACTGGGATGCTCAGGGCAGTGTGGGGTGGGGGTGTTTTGGGGGTGACATAAGGGGTGACACCAGTTCTCCCCTGTGTGAGTCTGGGACTGGGAACAAGGACATGCTGTCACCCCTCAACTTACTGTCCCAGAGTGGCCTGATCCTCAGGGTCCCTGTCGAGGAACTCCATGATGTCCAGCAGGCTCTGGACATACCTGGGGAGGGACACGGTTACCTCACACCTGGCACCCTCCCATAAGAGGGGACACCCCATGCCAGGGGGCACAGGATGCCCTGGGGCACTGCCCCATGCAGGGTGAGGGGTTAACAACCCTCAACCAGGACCCTCCACCCCCAAAACTGCTGTCCCATGAAACCACGCTGTGCCTGGGTCACTGTCCCATGCCTCTGCTGGCACGGTGGCCCTTGGGGACATCTGGGGACACTGCCCCTCCGATGGGGTGGGGGGCCTGAGGGTGGCTGTGGGAGGGGTGGCATGGCTGGATCCTGCTGCCATGGCTGGACCCCCTCAGTGTGGCCAGAGCCCCCCATTACAGCCTGACCCCCTGCCCAGCACGGTTGGATCCTGCTGGCAGCGGCCCAGGACAGTGGACAAACAACTCGTCACGTGGTGGCACTGGGAGAAGGGTCACACTGCCAGTGCTGGCATGGGGACAGGACACTTAAAGGGACACCCAAACCCCCCAGGGCATGAACCCCCCCACCTTCACTGCTGGCTCAGCCCCTTCGGGGGGCAGGAGGTGGGGGCAGGACACGGAATTCTGCCGATAGCTGGGGACACCCTCCTGGCATGTGGGTGTCCCCAGAGGGCCAGCAGCCAAGAGCATGACATAGCACCAGCTGGGGGCTGTCCTGCCTGTCACCCCTCCCTGTGTCTCCAGCTCTGTGCCAGCTGCCTCAGGACCTGCTGGGTGACAGTGGAGGGACACACAGTGGCAGTGGGACACATGGAGGCAGCAGGACTCCCCTGGGTGGCAGCAATGGCAAAAGTCGTGGTGGCAATGGGAGCTGTGCAGGTGACAGTGGGGGGACCTCAACCTGGTGGAACCGCTGGCAGCAGGACCCACACAGGTGACAATGGTGTGGTGGCTGTCCTTGACTGGAGAGGGACCCCAGAAGGGCTGGGGGACACTGGGGGGCAGTGGGTGGGACTGGGAGGACTGGAGCAGAGGAGGCCAGAGCAGGTCCCTGGAGGGGCTGGGAGGGCTGAGTGGGACACAGTGCTCAGCCCACAGGGAAGGGCAGGCTGAGTGCCCAGTGCCACCCAGTACAGCCCAGTAAAGGCCAAACTGGAGCTGGAAGACCCCCTGACTGCAATTTTGACACGAGAAGGACCTGGCCCACCATCACAGCCCAAACCAATGGTGGTGGCACCTCCCAACCCAACAGGGCACAGGGGTGGGTGGTCCCACAGGCCCCGTGGGGGTGCCCCTGTCCCCCTGAGCCCCCCAAGCCCCCGGGGGTCTCACCAGCTCTGGACCAGCTGCACGGAGGGCGTGCGCAGGACCCGGTCTGGCAGCAGGTTGATCTCCTTCATGATGTTGGAGAGGCGCACGGGCAGCTCCTGGCGCAGGAAGGTGAAGGAGGTCTTCTCACAGGCATTGCTGGAGCCTGGGGAGGGGTGGGACATGGTGTGAGCCCCCATGGGACCCCCCAGACCTGGGGCTGGCACCACTCCCGCTCCTCTGCTGGGTGGGACTGGGGCAGAGGGGGCAGGAGGAGATCCCTGCCGTTGGATGGAGCGGAGACCCTTGAGGGGATGGGGGACACTGTGGGGGTCTGAGGGACACTTGAGGGGACAGGGACACACTGTGGGACACAGGACCAGAGGAGGTAGGAACAGGTGGAGTCCTTGGCTGGAGGGGGACCCTGAAGAGGCTGGGGAGTACTGGGGGGGACTGGGAGGACTGGAAGAGAACAGGCAGAAGCAGGTCCTTGGCTGGAGAGGGTTATTTACCCTGGGAGGCAATGGGGTTGAATACCCCCCTGAGGGTGGTTATGGGGGCTGCTCAGAGGAGACCCCCCCCCAAAAAAGGTGCATATTAGGAAACTGTGTTCCAACCCCCCTTCTTTACCCTGGGGGAGTTAAATACAGTCCCTCCTCACCCCCAAATAATAACGGGGTATTCGCGGGGTTACCCAGGCTCAGAAACCCACTGAAAGGGGTCTCTTTTGGGGGTGTGGTGGTGAAGACCCTCCATCACCCCAAGATATTTATTTACCAGCCTGAGGGGGAACATTCTGGGGATGCGAGGGGGGGAGAAGGACTTCCCAGGACTTCTCAGGGGGGACTGGAATACGAGAGGGAATGGGAATAGGATTTCCAAGACGGGGTGGGAATGGGAATAGGACTTCCCAGAGGGGATTGGAATAGGATTTCCAGGAAAGAGAGAGAATGGGAAGAGGACTTCTCAGGGGGAATTAGAATAGGATTTTCATAAAAAGGAGGGAATGGGAATAGGATTTGCAGGAAAAACAGGGAATGGGAATAGGAATTCCAGAGGGGGCGTGCACGGAGCTGCCTCCCCCCCGAGCACCGCCCCCAAATCGGGTATCCCCGCCAGGAGGGGTGTCCCCATCCCGTGCCGGGTCTTGGGGACGCGTTTCCTTACCGAAGTCCAGGAACTGCTTCATGGACAGCGGCGACGGCGAGAACTTGCTGAAGTGCTCGATGTAGGTGGGCACGCCGGCCAGCGCCGCGCGCTTCCCCAGCCAGCGCAGCAGCCGCATGGCCCCGGCCCGTCTGTGCCCCCCCGGTGTGTCCCCTTCTCGATGTCCCCCCCGATGTCCCCCCGGTGTCCCCCCGGTGTCCCCCCGATGTCGCCGCGACCCCCGGGCCCGGCCCCGCCCCCGCCGCGCCGCGCGCAAACAACACACCCGCTGCCAATCACCGCGCCGCGGCCAATCAGCGCCCGTCCCGCCCCAAGCCCCGCCCACCCCCGTGCTGTCAATCACGCCCCGCCCCGCGGGAAGACACGCCCCTCACTATGCTAATGAGGGCTCGCGGCCGGTCACGCCCCACTGTCAATCAAAGCCGGGCGCGCCGCCAATCAGCGCTCGTTCTGCTGTGGGCCACGCCCCCTCAGAGTGATGACTCCGCCCCCAGTGTAGTCACGCCCCCGCCGCTAACCACGCCCACATTAACCCCTTCCAGCCCCTCGGTGTCCCCAAACCCCGCCCGGGGATGGGATGGGATTGGACTGGAGTGGATTGGATTGGACTGGACTGGGCGGGGTCTGAGCCCACCCGGGGGATGGGAGGGCTGGTTCTATGCCCACCCCTCCCCGGGGGATGGTTCTGAGCCCACCCTTGCTTGGGGGATGGTTCTGAGCCCACCCGGGGATGGTGGGGATGGTTCTGAGCCCACCCCTGCCCAGGGGATGGTTCTGAGCCCACCCCTCCCTGAAGGATTGGGGGGTGGTGGTCTGAGCCCACCCTAGCCCTGGCATTACTCACCCACCACCCCCGCCCAGCTTTACCCCCCAATACCTCCCCACAGCCAGAGGTACATCATTCCCCCCTCCCCTTTTTGCCCCCCACCCCCAAAGCCCCCTTTCCCCCCAGAGCCCACCCTCTCCCCCTCACCTGTCAGCCAAGACACGGAGGAGTCAAGAAGTTAAAAATCTTGGAGCGAGGCTTTATTTGGCCCCGGTTGGAAGGCAAGAGGAGGGGGATTCGGGGGTCGAGCAGGGGGTTGGGGGTGCAGGACCCCCTCCCCGCCCACCCCCAGTACCGACCGGTCGCTGGGACTCAACAGCAAAACACCGACGAGAGACACGGAATAACTTAATCCCCCGGAGCAGGGGCGTGAGGGGACACAGCCTGATGCTCTGCACCCCTCCCAAGCCAGAGCTGCGTCCGAACACGGGGTGAACACACAGGATAAGGCCCCTGCAGCGATTTGGGGAGGAGGAGGAGGGAGGGAGGGCAGGAAGGAACGAGCTCCCAGCGCCCCCAGCCCCAGCAGAGTGAAAGCAGAGGGGTCCCACACCCAGCAACGAGAGGAGAGGAGGGCGAGTGTTGTCCTGGACGTGTCCCAGGGCGTGGGACACACGAGAGGAGTGTCTGCGCGTGGGGAAGGCACTCGGTGAGCCCAGCAGCACATGGGGGCGACACGACGGGGTTGGGGGGTAAGAAAGGAGGGTTGCACATTTTGGGGGGGGGGTCTCCCCCCTAAGCGTGCAAGGCACGAGCGTGCAAAGAGCCCGGGGCAGGAACGTGCAGAAGCCAACGCCGGATGCGGCCGCGTCCGAGGGGGATCGGGGCTGGGGGAGATGCACTTGTGCAAAGTCAAAGCCCACCCCTCGCACGGGGGCCGGGGGGGACCCGGGGTAGTGGTGGTGATTGGGGAGCGGGTCAGGGGGTCAGTAGTACTTCTCGGGCTCCTGCCACTTGGTCACCCAGTGCTTCTTGCGGCGGCGGGGCAGGAGCCCCCCGGGCTGGTAGCGCTGCTCCTGCCGGATCCTCACCGCGTGGTACTTGGGCATGATGCGGTAGTAGCGGGTCCGCTGGAAGAAGTCACACTGGGAGAGAGGAGGGGGGAAAACAGAGGGGCAGGGGGGTCAGTGTGGGGCTGGACAAGGTGGGCGTGGGGCTGGAGAGAAGGAGAGAGGCGCCCCCCCGTCCCGAGGCGGCGAAGAGCAGAGGCAAAGGGAGCAGCAGTCCTGGAGCAGCTCGGAGAGACCCCGCGGAGCCCCCTGCGCCCTACAGGACAGAGGAGGAAGAGGAGAGGAGGCTGAAGAGGAGGAGGAGGATGCCGCTGGCATTACCAAGCGGGCGGCGCGGGCGCCCGGGGGGGCAAGGGGGGTGCCCCCCGTTAGTAGTCGTCTGTCAGCCGCTCGGTTTCCGACGGCTGGATCCGCATCTCTGCCTTCTGCCCCTTGGCCTCGTACATGGCCCGAGTGTTGGCCCGCCGGAAGAACCCGCACTGCGAGGAAGGGGACAGGGGTCAGGGGGGGCCGGGACAGGGGCTGGGGGGCTCCGGATCACCCCCCGGCAGGAGCGGGGAGTGGGGCAGTGAGATTCCCCCCAAAGCACCCCAGGGATGCTGTGGGGTGGGTGGTCCTGCAGATCCACCGACCCCCTCCTGGGAGGAGACTGGGGGCTTCAAGGAGCTGGGGGGAGCCCTGGGGGTCCCCAGGGGGCTGTGAGGGTCCCCCAGTGCCTGCAGCACAGGGGGAGGTGGGAGCCACAGGGAAGGAGGTGCCATCATCCAGCCCTGCTTTGTGGGGTGGTTTTGTGGATCCCGAAATGTTTTGCACCCCAAGAAAACTCAGGAATCTCTCCACTCCTCTTCCTCATCGCTCTGCAGCCAGGCCTCTTCTTCCTGGGGGGCACCTTCCAGCTGGGGGGAGAACCTTCCACCCCAGGGAGAACCTTCTAGCTGGGGAGAGAACCTTCCACCCACCGGTCCCCATCGTCCCTTGCCATGCAGGGAGGATGGCAGCCACCAGTGACACGAGCCCCTAAGGTCTCAGCACGGCTCCTGCACCCCCCTCCTCCCCAGGAAGGGAATCCTGGCCCCCACTCACCTTCCAGAGGAGGAGGATGATGATCCCCAGCAGCAGCAGCCCGGCCGCCACTGCCACCAGCACCAGCCACAGCGCGATCTCAGCCGGCTGCTCCTCCTGCAGCTCCGAGTCCACGTCCACGGAGAACTGGAAGGGTTGGGAAGAGCCTCGTTGGGCCACAGGGCTCCCAGTGGCCCCAGTCCCACCCAGCATGTCCCAGTCAGGGGCTCTGGCACCACTCACCCGCACGGTGTGGTTCCTCATGGTGATGGTGGGGACGTGGGAGCGGAGGAAGAGCGTTGCTGTGCCAGTCACCTTCACCCGGTCAAAGTCCCGGAACTCCTGGGACATGGGTGACAGAGAGGGGGGACATGGGTCACAGAGAGAGGGGTGACAGAGAGGGACACACATGATGAGGGGTGGGGGGACACACACAGATGATGGGGAGAAGGGACATGGATGGCCAGGACACATGGATGATGGAGAGGGACACACATGGATGATGGATGGGGGACACAAAGATAATGGAAGCAGGGACATGGATGATCAGGGGTGGGACATGGATGATCAGGGGACACATAGATGACAGAGGGGAGGACACACAATGTGAGGAGGACACAGGTGATGGAGGGGAACATACACAGATGGGTATCACCCTCTGAGCTTAGACCTGACAAACTCAGTGCCCTGTTGAACACCAGCCCCACGGGATCAGCCCAGCCCTGACTCCCCTGCAGCCCCCCCAGGCACTGACCTCGATGAAGGTGCTGTTCCAGACACGGGCACGCAGGGTGAAGGTGCTGGGGTGCTCGGAGTGGAGCAGGGGGCACTCGAACCACACACAGCGTGCGGTGCCCTTGGAGCAGCTCTGGGAGACACAGCGGGTGTCACAGGGGGACCGAGTCCCCAGAGGACCACACTGGTGCCAAGACTCAGTGGGAACTGTGGTCCTGGTGGGGGGAACATGCTGCTGGACCCCCCTTGCCCCCTACTCACCAGCACCACCTCCGACCTGGCTTTCTTGGTGGTGGCCAGTGTGATGGGGGGCTCTGCTGGCTCGGGGGGCTCCAGCTCCCGTCTCTGCCGGGATGGAGCCTGGTCCTCCAGGAGCTGGGAGAGGGGACACGAGCCCCATCAGAGCCCAGGCAGCTCTGTGGGGCTGGAAGAACCCACAGAGCAGGGCAGGGACACGTCCTGCAAGCAGTGGGGACCAGGTGACTCACGGTGAGGTTGAGGGGGTTGATGACCCCCCCAGGGGGCTGGCAGGTCTCGTTGCCATTGACGAGGATCTCAGTGGGGTAGAGGAGCCACTTGCCATTGGGGATCTCGTAGGGCCACTCAAACCCCAGCAGGATGGTGCCCAGATTGCCCAGGGACTCGCCCTTGGTGGTCACCTGTGAAGCAGAGTGGGAGATGAAGACCAGCGCCCCCAAATCCACCCCCCTCCGGCACCAGCCACCCCCTGCTCACCTGGAAGTCAAAGGTGAGGGGGCTGCCCACGTCCTGCTCCCGCTGCATGGCCGACTCACCCACCACAACCCCACTGAAGTACGACTGGACATGGGAGGAGGCTCTGGGAATGGGATGGGGGACAGGAATGGTGTGGGGTGCAGGGGGGGAAGCCCCTTGCCCAATTCCTGGGGCACGGGGGGCTGTGCCCACTCCTGACACAGCCAAATTCAGGTGGGGCAGGTGGAGGGGACACTCGGGTGCAGCTGAAACCGAGGGGAAAGGGGGATGCCAAGGGATGGAGGGGACACAGAAGGGTGGGGGGACACCAAGGACACCCCAGCTGCACTCACATGCTCAGGGAAGACTGGATGCTGTAGTCCACCAGCAGCTTGGCCAGCACGGGCTGCAGGTCCTCCTGGGTGCTCTGCCTGCCAAGGCACCAGGATCAGCATCTCCCACATCCCAAAAGCCCCCACCCTCCCAGGGGGAGCAGGAGGTCCCCATCTTGCCCATGAGGCCCCCCCCTTCCCAGCCTGTTCCCACTCACGTGGACAGATCCAGCCACACCAACACCTCCCTCGTGTCCAGCATGATCCCAATGGCCTCAAAGGTGATGATCAGCTCTGCCTGTACACAGAGGGGATGTGGAGCAGCTCAGCCAGACCCCCACCTGCCTGCTGAGCCCCCAGAAAGGGCTGGGGGGGTGAATGGGACAGAGCACTCACCCTCTGGTTCCTCTTGAAAGGGTTTCCCAGCTCGCACAGCACCGTCTCCCCAAACGTGCAGGCTCCGCTCTGGGGAGGGGAAGAGGGTGAGGAACATCCTGGCAAAGCCCACCTTGATCCTGGTGCCCCCCTGCTCCTGTGGGGGGGCAGTGGGGTCACCCCCACGTACCGGGCGGACAGAGGAGGGCAGCAGGCTGGGGGGCACCGTGACATTGAGCAGGGCCTCGTGGGCATCCTCGCCGTTGCTGGGGGTGGTGGGAATGTTGGTGATGTTGATGCTCAGGTAGAGCTTCCTCACGTCCCGGCTGTACTGCAGCACCTGGGTCCCGTTCAACCTGCACATGGACAGGGGGCTCAGCACATCCCAAAGGGATGGAGACCCCCTGGGTGGGTTGGGACACGGAGGGACTCGCTGTCACCTGGGCAGGGGCTGGTTCTGGTCAGTGACGAAGCTGCTCTGGAGCTGGAGGTTGCTGTAGCACTTGTTGTCGGAGCCACATTCCTTCTGGAACTCGATCTGGAGGGACAGGGATGTCCCTTTGAGCACCTGTGACCCCCCAGGAGACCCCAGCACCTCCCTCCCCTCCGGCACACCTTGGTCTCATTCTCGTGGGACTGGTCCTGGTTGAGGACAGGGAAGGAGTCGAGGGAGTGGGGACCCAGCTGGAATGTTCTGGGCTTCTCCTGCAGTGAGTAGTTCATGGAGAGCACGATGGGGTGCAGCTTGTCCCGGATGTTGTCCTGGGGGGCGGTGGGAATCACAAAAAGCCCCTCACAGATCCTTCCCTGGCCCCCTACTCCAGCTCCAACCACAGCCAGGCAGCCCCCAGATACGTCTGGGGTACCCCCTCCTGCCCAGAGCCTGCCCTGAGACCCAACAAACTCATCACAGGAGGGAGGGAGGGAAACAGAGGGAAGGAGGGAGGGAAGGAAGGATGCAAAGAAGGAGGGAGGAGGGGAGGGGAGAGGAGGGGGAGAGAGAGCGAGGACATGGGTGGAAAGAGAAGGAATGAAAGGAGAGATGAGATAAAGGGAGGGAAGGAGGAATGCAGAGAAGGAATGGAGGGAGGGAAAGAGGGGAGGGAAAAAGAAGGGAGGGATGGGGTGGAGAGAGGGAGGGATTTCCCTCTATTCCTGACCCTGCCGTGCTCACACACATGTGCACATGCACATATGTACACACACACACACAGACGTGCACTCCCCACGCTCACCAGCAGCAGGAGCTCCTGGGTCTGACAGCGGGTGTCGGGCATGGAGAAGTGCCCGGTGTAGGTGGCAGACTGGGACCCCGCAAACCTGACCCTGGGCGGGTGCCGGTCCTTGTCAGCCTCCAGCGTGTATTCCAGGGCTGTGGGGAGAGCAGGGCGAGGGCGTTACACACGTGAGCTCCCAACACACACCTGTACACCCCCACAGGTGTGCGTGTCCCCCCCAAACACGCGTGTCCTGTGTGTGCTCAGCCCCCTGCACGAGCACTCGGGACCCAATCCCACCCCTGCACCCCCAGCACTCACTGATCCTCTCCTTGTAGTTGGGGTTCCCTGCGCTCTGGTTGTAGGAGAAGCAGAGGGTCACCGTGATGCTGGGGGGACAAAGGGGCTGTCAGAGGAGCCAGGTGTGCTATGAGCAGCACAGGTGGCACCGGGGGACCCGGGGGGCTCACCAGGACTTTGGGGTGCACTGTGCAGGGTCCACCTTGCTGGGGGTCACTGTGAAGACCTTGTCCAGGATGTTGATCACGGGGCGAGCTCTGGGCAGAGATGGATTTTAGCTGAGCCCTCCCAGTTCTGTGCCCACCCCTGGGGGTGGCAGGGGGTGCAGGACACCTGTCCCTGTACCTGACACCCTGCTCCTGTACCTGAGCAGGACGATCCGCTCGTTCAAGCTGCCCACCAGGAGATCTGGGTAGGAATTCTCATCCATGTCCATTCCCCCACTCAGAGAGTATCCAAAAGTCTTTATTTTGGTGGGGCCCAGGTCTGACCCACTGATCACCTGGATTTGAGGGGACAAGAGGGTGTCACCCATTGTTTCCCAGTCCCATAGATCCAGGGATTGTCCTGCTGCATCCCACCCCGGAGCATGGGATGCTCGGGTGATATCTGGAGCCCTGATACCCTGGTAAAGGGATCCAGAGCCCTGGCACCCCACTGAGGGGATCCAGAGCCCTGGCACCCCACTGAGGGGGGTCCCACTGGGCCATTACCTGCCGGGGTTTGTCCTGCAGCCCCTCAGCACTGCTGTGGTAGATGTAGACCTTGCCATGCCCCTCAAAAGGAGCCCCCACAGCAATATCTGGGGGGAAAAGAGCAGGGTCAGCACTTCAGGGATGGGGTGAGGGCTGCCCCACAGGACCCCCACACCCTCCTCAAGCCCCACCACCTCTCACCCAGAACCCCCTCCTCCTTGAACCCCTCCACTCATCTTCATCTCTTCACCCCAAACCTCTCCAGACACCTCCCACACCCCCTCCAGCGGGATTCTCTTGCCCAAAGAGACCCCCCCACCAGTGCTCTCCCCAAAAATTGGCCCCCAGCCCCTCACCCTGGAATCCATCCTGGTTGACATCCCCAATACTGGCCACAGCGAAGCCAAACCCGGAGTAGCTGGGGCCGGTGAGGACCAGGCTGGGGTGCAGCTGGAAGTCCCCCACCTCGTTCATGTACACGTACACGGCGCCCCCCACCTCCTGCTTGCGCTCGAAGTAGTAGGGGGCTCCCACCACCAGGTCCTGCCACCTGTGGGGACAAGGGGGTGGTGACACAACCCCACCCTGACACGCCTGAAGTGGTGGGGACCCTCCCCAGAGCCATGAAAATAGGACTTCCAAAAAAAGCCTCCCCAGCCCCAGAGCTGTGCCCCCCATGCTATGACCCACAAAGACCCCAGGAGAGCTGTAGGATGCCCCAGGTGAGACCCCCAACCCCAGGAGCCAAGGGGTCCTAGACCATGTGGGCTTCAGGGTACCCCAGGTGAGACCCCCAGCTCCGGGAAATGCAGGATGCCCCAAGTGAGACCTCCAGCCCGAGGAGTTGGGGGATCCAGGCCCATGTGAGCTGCAGAACATCCCAGGTAAGACCCCCCACACCCAAAAGCTGATGGGTCTGAGCCCAGGTGAGCTGCAGGATGCCCCAGGTGAGACCCTCAGCACTGGGGGTTTCAGGATGCCCCAGGTGAGATCCCCACCCCCAAGTGCTGGGGGATCCTGGTCCACATGAGCTGCAGGATGCTCCAGGTGAGACACCCATTCCTGGGGGCTTCAGGATGCCCCAGGGTGAGCTCCCCACCTTTAGGGGCTTCAGGATGCCCTGGTGAGACCCCCACTCCCTGGAGCTGGGGTGGTCCCTGCCCATGTGAGCTACAGGATGCCCTGGTGAGACCCCCACCCCCTGGAGCTGGGGTGGTCCCTGCCCATGGGAGCTACAGGATGCCCTGGTGAGACCCCCACCCCCTGGAGCTGGGTGGTGCCAGCCCTGCCCTCACCCATCACTGTTGAGGTCTGCCAGGGCGATGGCGCTGCCGAAGTAGGAGCCGACCTGTGGCCCGGGGAGCAGGAGGTTCCTGCGCAGGCTCTGCTGGGGGCTGTGGCTCAGCAGGTACACGGCGCCCGTGTGCTGGTACCGGGGGGCTCCCGTCACCATGGTCACTGCATCCTGCTGCAGCACGGCCTTGCCCACCTCAGCCGTGTACCCTGTGCCAGCCCCACGGTCAGGGGGGCAGCACGGACCCCCCGACACCCACACACAACGTGTCCCCCCAGCCTGAGCCCTGCCAGCCCCCACGAACACCCTGGTGTCACCACAGTGTTGTTACCACTGTGCCCCACTCACACCATCCCATGGGTGTCTCCGTGCCTCCCCCAACAACCCCAGACCCCATATTCCCCCAACCTGAGCACCCTGAACACCCCAGTGTCACCACTGTGCCCCACTCACACCATGCCAGGGGTGTCTCCAAGCCTACCCCAACAACCCCAGACCCCATATTCCTCCAACCCGAGCCCTCTGAACACCCCAGTGTCACCACTGGGCCCCAATCATACCGTCCTAGGGGGTCTACAAGACTCCCTAACTCCCCCCCACCCTGTTTAACACCCACCCCCAACATTCCCCCTAAATTCACGCCCCCCAACCCTTCTCCTCACCCCAAACCCACCCCAGGGAGGTCCCCCCTGTCCTGCTGCTCCCACCTATGTAGGTGTTGCCATTCCTCTTGTTGGGGTAGGAGAAGTCATACAGGTCCCACATCTCCCGCTGCAACATGTAGTCAGTCCCTGGAACAGTGAGGGGGGTGAGCCCCACAGCAGGGGGGGCAGCCCCTCACCACCCCCCTTGGCACTGCCCCCCTGAACACGAGGACACGTGTGCCCACACACATATCCATGTGCACAGGGTGTTCACGGGGTGGCCATTGGGATCCTCCTGAGGGTACCATGAAGAAGGAGGTGCCCAGTGGGGTCCCCACGGGGGTACAGGCACCTAGGGGAAGGGGGTTCCATGGGGTTACAGGCATTGTGGGGAAGGAAGTGCCCACAGTGGTGCCCAGAGGAATATGGGCATCCTAAGCAAGGGGATGCCCACAGGGGTATATGAACCTGGGAGAAGGAGGTGCACATGGGGGTATGGCCACCCCATAGAAGGATGTGCCCATGGGGATGCCCACAGATGTACAGGTACCCCAGGGAAAGAGGTGCCCATGGGGATGCCAACAGGTTTACATGTGCCCATGGGGATGCCCAGAGGTGTACGGGTACCCCAGGGAAAGGGATGCCCATGAGGGTCTGGGTACCCCAACAGGAACGTGTACCCCCCTGCCCTCCCCAGCTACACTCACCTTGCCAGTTGTAGGCGCCGGGTGCCCCGAAGTAGATGATGTTGGCAGTGAAGCCAGCACTGGTGCCCATCTGGCACATGCCAGTCTCGTCGGTGTCGGTGTTGGCATTGCACATCTCGTGGTGGTACGTCTGCCACTCGTCGCTGAGGTCGAGGCGCAGGTCGTTGCCCCGCACGTAGCACCGGCCCACCATGCGCCGCTGGTCCTCGCTGCCCGACCACAGCACCTTGGTGTAGCGGTGGGCACAGGCCTGCCAGCACAGCGGGCACTGCTCAGCACCCCAACACTGAGGGGGCATCCCCTGCCCCGAGCCCCAGGTCAGGATGGACAGAGGGAAGTGCCCAGCCAGGAATGTAACCCATAGGTCACAGCGTTGCCCTGGGATGGGGGTTTATAGGGTTTGGGGGGTCTATAGGTGCTCTGTAGGATGTTAGGATCTATAGGGTGTGGGGGCATTTAGGGTATGAGTGTGTATAGGCTGTGAGGCTATAGAGATCTATAGGATATGAGGATCTGGAGGGTGTGAGGATCTCTAAGTGTTCCATAGAGCATGAGAGCCTATAGGGTGTGAGGGTCTAAAAGTGTTCTGCAAGGTGTGAGGCTCTATAGGGTATGAAGGTCTATAGGTGCTCTACAGGGTGCAAGGATCTATAGGGTATAATGGTCTTATAGGTGCTCTATAGGGTGTCAGGGTCTACAGATGCCCTATAAGGTATGAGGCTCTATAGCATACAAGGATCTATAGAATATGGTGTCTATAGGGTATAGTGTCTGCAAGTATTCTACAGGGTGTGATGGTCCTACAGGGTGTTATGCCCTACAGAGGAGGGTCTGTGGAGGCTGATGCTCTACAATATATGAAGTCTATAGGTGCTCTATAGGGTGTGATGATCTATAGAGCATGAGGGTCTAGAATCAGATGTTGTCCTGCCACCTGGGATGCTCCTGAGAGCTTCACTCCACCAGGCCCATGTGGGACCACTGGCAGCTCCCTGGTGCAGGCTCAGGGCTGGCACATGTGTGGGCACAGAACCAGGGGGTGTGTGAGGGACTCACCAGCACCCTCCCCGCCGGCTGCCGCTGGCTGGCCACCGTCACCCCCAGCCACATGTCATCGATGATGGCCTTGTCTGGTTCATCTGGTGGGGAAGACACGGCGTGAGAGCGGGAACCCCATTCCCAGAGGGGTTTTGGGGTGCCCTGGGGTGCTCACGTACCCTTCAGCTCGATGTCGAGGCGCTGGCAGTCACGGGTGGAGGGGGTGAGGGGACAGGCATAGACAGCTCCTGTCCGTGTCCCATTCACAGGCTCTGCATCTCGGGGGGCCCCCACCAGTAACCTGGAGGGCACAGAGAGGGGGAGTTGGGTCAGTGGGTTGGGGTCCATCCACTCCAACAAAGTCCAGCTCATTTTGGGGGTGCAAAGCTGGGCACCCCCTGGGACTGGAGCTCATCACACCTGATGCCCAAACTGTGGGGGTAGCAGCCCCAATCTCCATCTGTAGAGATGGGACACAAGGAGCTGAAAGGTCTCAGAGGACAGGGGACTGACTGATGGATTCACTGCTTGCCCCCTCCCTCCCAGACCTGATCCCAAACCAGGCTCACAGCTAAGCCCCACATCCTGAAGAGGAGGTCAGGCTGACCCCACAACCCTCAGGGAAAACAAACAGGGGGTCGGGGGGGCTGCTCAGCACCCCATCGGCAGCACCGGGGCCCCCGTGTCTGTGTAAACATCCACGGCCCTTCCCGGCCAACCTTTGAGCCCCCGGCACAGCTGGGACGTGTCCGGCAGACAGGCTGAGCGACTGTGCCAGGGAACGCCGGCAGAGCCCCCCGGGATGGGCAGGGGGAGCTGGGATGAGCACCCCTCATCCCCCTACGAGGGGGCCAGGCAGCATCGGGGGTGTCCCAAGGGAGGCAGAACCATTCCGGACGTGACTCAGACCTCTGGAAGGGCAGGGATGGCCCCACTGAGTCACAGCAGTGCCATGCAGAGGAGGGGGCGACATTGGCATCACGGGCTGGATGGAGCACCCACCCCACAGCGCCCTACAGTGATGCTGAAGGGACCCTCTCATGCAACTGAACCCCCCACCCCAAAGGCAGATGCCAGGGACCCCAGGCAGCAGATGGCACGGGACCTGCAGCCCTGCCATGGGGCTGGGGGCTGGCAGGAGGACCCAGCGTGCCCGGGGGTTCCGGAAAGGCCAGCCTTTCCGCCGGGAAGTCCCTCGGGATCCTGAGGACAATGGTGCGGAGGAGGCGGAGGAAATGCGTCCCTCCTGGCAGGCAGGACACGGGGGGGACACGGCACCCAGGCAGTGCCTGCAGCCCCCAGACCTGATCACTGGGCACGGGGGGAACGAGCTGGCCAGTCCTCAGCACGGCCACCAATATAGACAGGGACAAATCCTGCTGTCCCCATCACTATCCCCATCACTATGGGAAGGATGGTGGTGGGATAGGGACCTTGTCACAAGGCACTGGGATAACGAGCTGGTCAGTCCTCAGCAGGGCCATCAGTGAGGACAGGGACAAACCCTACTGATCCCATTCCCATCGCACTGACACTAGGAACCACCAGCAAGGACAGGGACAAATCTCACTGTCCCCATTCCTGGTGGCAGCGAGATGGGGACCTTGTCACAAGACACTGGGGTGACGAGCTGGCCAGTCCTCAGCACGGCCACTAGTGAGGACAGGGATAAATCCAGCTGTTCTCATCCCCATCCCACTGGCCCTGGGAACCACCAGTAAGGACAGGGACAAACCCAGCTGCGCCCATCCCACTGACAAGAGGAAGGGTGGTGGTGGGACGGGGACATTGCCACAGGGGATTGGGGTAAGGAGCTGGCCAGCCCCCAGCGCAGCCAGCAGAGGGGACAGGGACAAACCCGCGCTGTCCTCATCCCAAACGCCGGCGGGCAGGGAGTGCCGGGAAGGCTGAGCAATGCGGGGCCGGGAGCGCGGGCACGTCCGTGCAGGCAGGGCAGGCTGACTCAAAGCCCAGGCGCAGGAGGAATGCGGAGCCCCAGGCAGCCCCCGCCCCGGCACGCCGGGCCCCCCCTGCGCCCACCCGGCCCGACACGGGCACCGGCGGCGGCTGAGTCAGCCCGGTGCTGCAGGTGGAGGGGGGGACGGCGTTGCTCACCCCAAAGAGGAGAAATGGGGGGGGTCTGTCCCCTTCCCACCCACAAGAATGCCAGGATGGGGATGTCATCTGCATTCAAACCCTCCCCTGGAAAGCGGGAACCGCTGGGTGCGAAAGGGAGGGAATGATGGGGGTGATGCGTCCTGACTTTTTCCAGCTCGGCACAAAGGAATCCGCTCCTCTAATTCCTGCCCCCCTACAACAGACGGGCACAAGGGTGCCCCTTGTGCCCTCTTACCTGGAGGGGAAGTGACTCAATGCAGCTGCTGTGACTCAGGGCTGGAGGGAGAAGCTGGGGGGGGTGCGATCCTGCCCCCCATTCCCCCCACCTCAAACCTCAGCAGGACCCGCAGCCCTCGGGTGCTGCCCTGGGGTGCCCCCAGCCTCCTCCGGTGGTCCTGACTCAGCCAGACCCTCGCTATTCCCACCCAGCCTGGCTCCCCATGGCCCGCAGGTCCCAGGGGGGGTGGGAGCCCACCCAAGCCAAGCAGCTCCGGCATCCTGCTGCCTCCAGCCAAGACTTCCCGGCACGGCAGCCCACCCGCAGGCTCTGCTCTGGGAAAAGGGGGAGTGGGGGATGCTGGGGGGCTTCAGAGTCCCACCAGAGCAACGGGGGACACCCACAGGCGCCCCCCATCCCAAGGTGCCACGTGCCCCCCAGCTACCTGGAGACCCCAGGGGTTGGCATACCAGAGCTCCCATTTCGGGGAGGCCAGGACCAGTTTGTGGCACTGGTCCCACTGGCGTGAGGGGACGAGGAGCTGGGATTATGCTGGAGATGGTCAAACAGCAGCACGAGGGGGAGGCTGGGAAGGGAGGGAAGCAGGAATGTGAGGCCGTGCTCCGTCCTAATCCGCCTTGGTACACAGGAGGGGGGGTTGGACAGCGGCGGGGGGGCTCCCTGCCAGCACTGGTTAAACTGGGAGGGGTGGCTGTGGGACGGTCTGGGCACCAGGACCCCAAAATGAGGCCACCTCTGGGGTGGGAGAGGGGAGGATGGTAGAGAATCCCACCCGAACACCACAGCACAGTCTGTAATGGGGGGGTCGTGCTCCCCCCAACAGCAGCACAGCGCCCAGAGCCCCCCAAGCACCAGAGCCCCCTCCCCAGGGAGCAGCTGGGCAGTGTGGGGAGCACCTCATCCATCTCCCACGGGTGACGGTGCCAGGAGGGGAGGAGCAGACAGGAGTTGGGGGGGGCTCCGCACCGCACCCCATCCTGTTCCCCCCCTACCCTGGGCAGAGGCAAGAATGGCACACTGGACCCTCCCCAAACTTCCCCACCCCACGCCGGGACCGGGGGTTGCTCCAGGATTGAGATCCGAGCTCCATCTGAGCCCCCAAACAACCCCCGTGAATCCCCAAAAGCAGCATCTGAGGGGTGTCTCCAGCACACTCCACCCCAAGGCTCTGAGCCAGCCCTAAAACACCCCCCAACAACCCCCCAGTGCCACTCTGCTTGCAATGGGGGGCCCTGAGCAGGCAAATCCCCCGATGCCCCCTCCGGAAAGGGGGCGGGAGAGGGGGCGACGACTCCTGGAAGCCACAAGGGACGGCTGGACAGACGGACAGCTAGATGGATGGATGACCCCCGGGATGCCGGCCCCATATCCGCCCCCTCTCCGCCTGCCCGGCAGCCGCAGCCCCGCAGGACCCCGGCGGACTCGGGCCAAGGCAGGGGGAGCTCCGCCAGCTCCAGCAATCCGCAAAAAGCCAGCCGAGGGGGAGGGAACACCGGGAATCGAGCCAGGAGAGCGATCTCCTCCTCACCATCCAGCTGGGATCGGGAAGACCCCCGAGCACCAGGCAGAGCCCGGCACACACAGAGGGAAACTGAGGCACGCACAGGGGTGCAGATGCGGGTGTTGCCTCCCCCGCGGGGGCAGATACAGGAGGTTTTTGGCTTTCCTGGCACAGATGCCCCGTGCCTCGGTTTCCCCGTGTTTTTCAGGGGTCCTCAACCCCCTCCAAGGGCTGGATCCGCCAGGTTCCACTAGCACAAGCCAAACCAGCTCCCCCCGTGGGTGCCCACGGGAGTGGCTGGACACGGGCGGCCGAAGGAGTTTCCTAATCTCGGTAAGACTGATAACACCCCCCTGCCGGCTCGCCTTCCTTCACCTGGCCAGGGGCGGAGTGAGCAAACAAACCTTTGCATGGGCACAGCTCCGGGACACGAAAAAACACGGCGGGGGTGGAATGGGGAGGGGGGGCTCTGGCGTCACACGGGCCGAGCCGTGCCAGGCTGGACCCCCGCCAGCTCCCGGCCGGGAAGCGGCTCTCCACACCCCACCGGAAGGTTGGGAATGCCAGCGGTGCTCCCGAGCATCCCTCTCGTCCCACCGTCATCCCAACAGGAACGTCACGCTGAGCGCACCGGGTAGACCCCCTCCCCAAAAAATAAAGCACGGACACCGCCCCTCCAGCGGGCCGTATCAGGGATGACGGTGGCAGGAAACATCCCTTTCCTGTCCCCACCCTGCACCTGCGAGCAGAGGGCAGGGGAGCCTTCATCCGGCACCGGGGCGACGGACGGGAGTGGGTGCACCCCATGGCGTTGTGGCTTAGAAAGGGGAAGGATGGGGGCGGTTCGGGGGACACTTCTGCAATGGTCCCACCACACCACACCCACCCGAAGCGGCTCTGACATCCTGGTTTGGGGACAACACTTCCACGGGTTGAGAGAACCCCACTGTATTGCAGCCCCATACACAATGGGGACAGGCAGCAAAGAGTTCCCAAGGGAACGGGGTGCACATTCCCGGGGGGATTGTGGCTCTGAAGCCTTTCCCCCACAGCCGGAGGAGCCTCCACACCCCACCCGAATCACGCTGAGACACGCACGGGCCACGTGTGCAGGTGCGGGGACCGCAGGTTCCTGCCAAGTGGGGCCAAACCCCCAAATTCCACCCCCCGAGCCACCGCTGATGCCTCGGGAAGACACGAGCCGACCTGTCCCGGTGCCAGCCGGGACCCCCGGCCCGGTGTCCCCCTGGCAGCTGCTCTGCTGGCCCCGGAGCAGGGAGAACCCGGCCGTGGATGGGGGTCAGCGTGTCCCCGTGGGAAGGAGGGGTCCTGCACCCCACCAGCTGCTCCGCAGGGAACAGCTTCACTCCCTCCTGGGCAGGAGCAACAACAATTCATCCCACGGCGGGGCCGGTGGCCGAAATGCATCCCTGGAATGCGGAGCAGCAGATGCCTCCGTCCAGCAGCTGCTGCCAGTCCCTCCCCGTGGAAAACAGGGAGCCCTCCGGGTCTCCCAAGAACCCCCGTGGAGCTGGGAGGGTGATCCAGCAAAAAAACCTGTGCCCTTGAGCGGGAAAAACCCGGCCCAAGCCCTGCGGAGGAGCCTTCTCTCCAGCAAGGACACGAGACTGGAATCTCCAGCCAGGAAGGGATGGGGGGACAGGGATGCTGGAGGTGGGGGGCGGCTGGCAGGGCGGGGGGACAGGGGGGGACACGGCGGGGGACAGCGGTGGGATCTCACGGGGAATGCTCCGGCTGAAAAGGGCTTTTGTTGGGGCTTTGCCTGGCAGCAGGAACCACAGTTCAACAGGTTCCCCGGGAATGGGAATGGGGCCTCGCCAGGAGCGGCTGGAGCCGAGGGGGGACACGAGGGGCTTCGCAACCGCCCCGGGGAGGGTCGGTGCTGGCCGGGACCCCTCCGGTGGGGATGGATCCCACCTCCCGGGCTGGCCGTGGGGCTTCCAGCCCACCGGGGGTGACACGGCGTGTCCCCGCTCTGCCGCCAGACCCACCCCTGTGTCACTGGGAGCCCACAAGGAGGGCTCAGCACCCAGGGAATAAAGAGAGGGAATCAGGATGGGACCCCCAGCAGTAACGGGGTGTAAAGAAGACACGAGCAGGGGATAAACACCCGAAGAACCACTGTGGGGGGCGGACCACTCCTCACCTGGGCTCTGAGCCACGAGGGACCCCCCCTGCTCCCACTCCACACCTGGATCCCTGGGGCGCCCCTCTCCCGGCACGCAGAGCCCCCTCCCCTCCTCCTCCAGGTGCACCCCAGCCCCCACAGGGCGGGCTTGAGACCTTTGCCCTCACACGGGGACGTCCCCTCCCCACGGGGGAACCCCCACCCCCACGAGGGACCCTCCGCTTTCTCCATTCCACAGGCAGCCCCACCCCACGAGGGACCCTCATCCCGCCGGGGGGCCCCTCACCCCCATGGGGGACACTCCCTGCTCTCTTCCCCACACCCCACGGGCGACCCAGACCCCAACAGGGACCACTCACACCTCTTCTCCACGCCACGGGGGGCTCCCCCACCCACGGGGGACCCTTCCCCTGCGGGTGACTCCCCCAAATCCCACGAATAAATCTCTCCTCGCTCTTCCACACCGCGCGGGGGTCCCGACCATCCCAAGGGGGGGCATCCCACCCCACAGGGGGACATCCCACCCCACGGAGGGACATCCTACCCCACGGAGGGACCCCTCCAAACCTCGCTCTATCCCTCAGGGACCCCCTAAGGGGACCCCCCTCCCCACTTCACGGGGACATTCCCACCCCACAGGTAAACCCCTTCTCGCTCTCCCACGGGGGATCGCAACCCCTCAACGCACCCCACACCCCCCACTCACTCCCCACCCCCTCGGGGACCCCTCCCCACCCTTCCCCATCCCACGGCGGGGGGGGGGCACCCTTCCCCTATGGACACCTCCCCCCCCAAATCCCTGCACAGGTAAACCTCTCCCCCCACCCATCGGGACCCCCACCCACGGCCCCCTCCCCGCGCTCACAGGCTGCGCTCCCTGCGCTCCGTCTGCCGGTGCAGCGCCACCGAGAAGCCGAACAAGGCACCGGCGGCGGGGCCCTCCTTGAGGACGGGGAAGGTGCGGTCCAGGTTGAAGGCGGCGGCGGCTCCGAGCAGCACCGGGCCGAGCCCGAGCAGCAGCCCCGGCAGCGGCAGCGGCGGCAGCAGCGGCGGGCGGCGCGCCATGTCCCGCACCGGCCGCCGTACCCGCGGCTGCCGCCCCACCGGGCCCGGTGCGCGCGGGGCGGGGCCGGGCGGGGCCGGGGGGCGGGGCCGGGCGCACCGGGGACACGCCCCCTTTTAAAGGGGCCGCGCATGAGGAGGTTTTTGGGGAGGACACCCCGTCCCGTGCAGCGTTACCGGAGGGGAGGGGAGGGTGTGTGTGCTCGGTATAGTGTCCCACTCACCCCCCGCCCCAAACCGGGGAGCCCCCAGGACGGGATCTCCATCATGGGACAGGACACAGCAGGATGGGACCCCCAAAAGAGGAACTCTGTGGGATGGGACCCCCGAGGATCGGACGCCACATGGGATGAGAGCCCCAGAATGAGACCCCCAAATTAGAACACTCCATGGGATGGGAGTCCCCGGAACAGGACCCCCAAATTAGAACACCCCATGGGATGGGAGTCCCCGGAACGGGACCCCCAAAGTAGAACATCCCATGGGATGGGAGCCCCCGGAATGGGACCCCCAAGTTAGGACCCTCATGGGATGGGACCCCCACTCTCCCACGGCAGGAGGTCACGGCGGGATCCCGAGAGCGGCGCCGGGACCGCGGCCGTGCCGTGGGACAGTCCCCTCCTCCCCGCGGTGACAGGGCCGGGGACACCGCGGTGGCCCTGGGGACCGACGGCAGCCACAGCATCGCCACTTCCCTCCCGAGGGGTGGCGGCGGGGACAGCCACCGTCCCCGACCCCGGCAAAGGTCACCGGGAGCCACCCGTGCCAGGAAACCCGTGGGTGGGGTGGGCTGGGCTAGGGGGGGCTGCAGGATGTCCTGTGTCCCCCGCCCCGATGTCCCCGTGCCCCTGTGCCGTGTCACTGGAAAGAGTGACGGCACAGGGGACTGTCCCACGGGCAGAGCTGCCGGCAGCGGGCACACGGCTCTGCCAGAGGGACCTGTCCCTCGTCCCTTGTCCCTTGTCCCCTATCTCTGTCCCCCATCCCCTGTCCCCTCATCCCCTGTCTCTCGTTCCCTGTCTCTTGTCCCCCAAACCCGCCCCCAATTCCACCCTCCATCTCCAGTCCCTTTATCCCTGTCACTTGTCCCCATCCCCTCCCCCTGTCCCCTCTCTCCCATTCCCTGTGCCCCGTCCCCTGTCCCCACACTCTGTTCCTCGTTCCCCGTCTCTTGTCCCCTAACCCCCTTTTCCCTGTCCCCCGACCCCTGTCCCTTGTTCCGCTGCCCCCGCCTCCCTTCCCCTCATCCTTTGTCCCCCGTCCCCTGTTCCTTGTCCCCAATCCCTCGTCCTTTGTCCCCATCTACTGTCCCACTCTTTCTTTATCCCTTTTTCCTTGTCCCCCGTCCCTGTCCCTTGTGCCCCAAAAGTGACATCACCCCAAAGCGGTGTCATTATCCCAAAAAGCCACTAGATGACGCCATTCACCCAAGAATGCTCTAGGGGGTCTGGGGATGGGGGGCGATCATCCGTGTCCCCCCCGAAACCCCCTCCCCACGGCCGTGGCAGAGCTGGGGGGACACGCGGGGACTCCCGTGGGCACTGCCGGGCTCGGGGGGCGTTTCCAACCGGGACATCGGGGGAGGACCCCCCACCAGTGTTGTGGGGGCACGGGAGGACCCTTCAGCCTTTGGGGGGTGACAGGGGGGACCCCTTCTGCCTTGTGGGGGACACGTGAAGGGAGCCCTCCAACCTTTTTGGGGTCACGGGGGAGGAAAACCCTCCATGCTTATGGGGGGCAAGGGAGAGGATCCCTTCAGCCTTGTGGGGGAAATGAGGGGATCCCTTCAGCCTTGTGGGGGAAACAGGGGGATCCCTTCAGCCTTGTAGGGGAACAAGGGATCCCTTCAGCCTTGTAGGGGAACGGGGGATCCCTTCAGCCTTATGGGGGAAATGAGGGGATCCCTTTAGCCTTGTAGGGGAACAGGGGATCCCTTCAGCCT
>JAXCLP010000081.1:812584-843353 GCA_035584035.1 Lepidocolaptes lacrymiger | reverse complement strand
GGGATCCCTTCAGCCTTATGGGGGAAATGAGGGGATCCCTTTAGCCTTGTAGGGGAACAGGGGATCCCTTCAGCCTTGTGGGGGAAACTAGAGGATCTCCTCAGCCTTGTGGGAGGCACAGGGGGGAACGTCTCCAGACCTATAGGGGTAGGGGGAGAGGCCCCCAAACTTTTGGGGGACACAGGGGACAGCTGGAGGGTGCTGATTTGACCCTGTGGGCAGCCCTGCCCATGCACCCACCCACAGGAATCCCCAGGTGTCCCAACACAGTCACTTCTGCCACCCCCAGTGCCCCAGCTCATCCAAACTGCTCCCCCTCTGCTCCCCCTCCCAACAGCCATCCATGAGCTCTTGGATTTGGGGCTCCAAAAGCGCCAGTCTGGCCCAGCAGCCTCTGGCAGCCCCAGTGCCTCCCAGTCCCAAACTGGTTCTGGACTGCACAGACCTGCTCCCCACTTGTGCCCCACTCCCCAGCCGCCCTCCCCAGCCTCCAGCTCCCCAACCGGCTTTTCCTGCCGGCACATCCCGCTCCCAGGAGGAGCCGGCCCCGGGGACAGTCCGGCTGGAGGGGGAGAGCCAGGCCAGGGACCTGGGGATGTCCCAGCGGCTCCTCGGGACCCTGGGAATGCTCCCCGGGGAGTCCCAGCACAGCTCCCAGCGCTGGGCTTGGCCCAGACACTTCTGTCCCCTCTGAATTAATTCCTCGAATCCCCAGCTACAATTCCCACGGGGGAAGCAAGTCCATGCCATTTCTATTTTTTCTATTTCTAGATTTCTACTTGCATCCCTATTATTTATATTCATATTTCTCCTTTTCCTATTCTTACTCCTATTTCTATTTCTACTTCTAATCTTATTCCTACTTCTAATGCTATTCCTGCAAACATTCCTATTCCTCTTCCAATTTATTCCTATTCCATTTCCTATTCTTATTTATCCCTGTTCTACTTCTTATTCCTATTCCTATTTATTCTTACTCCTATTCCTACCCGTATTTATTAATTTTCCTATTCCTTTTTGTATTCACTCCTTTTCCTACTTATTCCAATTCTTACTACCACTCCTGTTCCTATTTCTATCCCTTATTCCTATCCCTTATTCCTATTCCTCTTGCTATTCCTCTTGCTATTCCTATCCCTGTTGATATTCCTACTCCTATTCCCGTTCCTATTCCCATTTCACTCTTTCCATTCCCAATCCCCTCACATTCCCAATTATTATCCCAGTTTTTTTAATTCCCGTTTTCCTCACGTTCCCGGCGGTGCCGGGACTCGAACCCGCGGTCCCGAGGCGGCGCAGTTCCCTCTGTGTCCGTCAGGTGGCACCATTGCACCGCCCGCGGGGACCCGGAGGGGGACAACCCGGGGTGGGGGGACACACAGGGGGACAGGAAGGGAAACAGCCCCCGTCAGGTTTATGGACCCTCAGCCCCCAACCAGCGCCCCCCCGGCCCCTCTCAGGGTAAGGAGCTGCTCGCAGAGGCAGAGACACCCCCCAAATAAAAGCCCCTCTCCCCAAGCCCCCCTCCCCCGGGTGCGGGGCTTGGCTGGGGACAGCCCCGAAAGTGGCCGGGGGTGAGCAGGGCTGGCTTGGGACCCTGAGCTGGGCGATGCTGCTGGGGGCTATTAGGGCAGCGAGGGGGTCAGGGCCCTGAGTGGGGGTGGGAATGACACACGGAGCCCCGGAGAGGGAGGGCTGTCCCCCCAGAATCAGGGCCTGTCGCTGCCCCGAGGTCCCCAGAGAGCTGGTGGTGTGTGTCAAGTTTTGGGGTACGTGAGGGTCCTCTGCTCCATGAGGATGGGGGGGCTCTGCCTTGGCGATGGTGCCGAACTGGGAGACACTGCTGGGAGAACATGGGAGCTGTGGAGAAGGGAGGAGACCACAAACATACCCCTGTAGCCCCCCAACCCCAGGCACACATCCATCCTACTCCCAAACCCCAACCCCCCTTGCCACCCAACAAACATCCCCCCCAACTCCACCTCCAAATCCCCCCACAGCTCCAAAAGCCCCTTTGCAAACCAGCCCTCCCCTGACCCCCCAGCGTCCCCTGCGTCCCCTGCGTCCCCCCTCCTGCAGACAGGACCCTGTGCTCCTTGTTTATTCCTTCGCCCTCCTTCACCCACTCTTTGTTGTTTCTTGAGAGAGCGAAAGAAGGGGAAAAAAAAAAAAGGAAGGGAGAGAAGGAAAAAAAAAAAAACCCACACAGGAGGAGGCAGGAGCCTATTTTGCCTCCCAGGCAATATTTCTGGAGCCAATCGGAATGCGCACCCACCCTGCCCTGCTCCCTAATTAAAGGCTTTAAGCAGGCGGCCGGGGCTGGAGGTTTGGGCACAGTCTCTTGGTTGCTCCTCGCAAAGAGCCGCAGCGCAGGATCCAGCTCCGGGCACGCCAGGCCTGACGCGGCAGCCGGAGCCGCCAGGTTGGGGGGTCCCCAGCCAGGCAGGCAGCTCCCCCCTCCCCAGTGCCAGCGATGAGCGGCTCTTTCGATAAGAAGCTTTCCAGCATCCTCACGGACCTCTCGGGCTCGCTGAGCTGCCATGCCGCCTCCAAGGACTCTCCCACCTTACCGGAGTCCTCCGTCACCGATTTGGGCTACTACACCAGCCAGCACGACTACTACCCGGGCCAGTCCTACAGCCAGCCCGTGAGCCACTACCCCTACCACCAGTTCAACCTCAACGGCATCGGCGCCGCCGGCACCTACTCGCCCAAATCCGACTATTCCTACAGCCCTTCCTACCGCCAGTACAGCCACTTCAGGGACCAGCAGCTCCCGGCGCAAGAAGCAGGTAGGATGCTGCGGGGAGAGGGGGGTTGTGACCATCCCGCTGTTTCCTTGGGATTCCAGAGGGAGTTTTGTGGAGTTGTACCATTCCAAGTGTCCCCGGGTTGGGGACGGGGTGTTGTTGCTGCCGGCGGATGCTGGGCCAAGGCTCAGCCCCCTCTGGCATTCCCGGGGGGACGCGGTGGGATGGATCCATGCTGGATGTGGCGTCCGAGGGATATCCCAGGAGGTGTCCCAGGCGATGTCCCGGGCGATGGGGCAGTGCCAGCACCCGGAGCGGGGTGACACTGAGTTGGGGAGGGGGGTGTTTGCTCTGGGACCCCTTCACCGGCCTCACACCTGCGCTCTCTGCCCAGTGTCGGTGAAGGAGGAGCCGGAGCCGGAGGTGCGGATGGTCAATGGGAAACCCAAGAAGATCCGCAAGCCCCGTACCATCTACTCCAGTTACCAACTGGCTGCTCTGCAACGCCGATTCCAGAAAGCCCAGTACCTGGCGCTGCCCGAGCGGGCTGAACTGGCCGCCCAGTTGGGGCTCACCCAGACCCAGGTAAGGGCTGAGCCCCCCCCGACACCCAAATTCCCAACCACGGGCAGGAGGGATCGGCAGAGGGGGAGCTGGAGCTGCCCTGCTCCTTACGAAACGGGAATCGGTGGGGATTTGGGAGGGAGTTCTCTTACCGGGGAGCTGGGAGAGGGTCTGGGGGTCCCCAGGAATGGATAGTGCCCACTCGTCCGCGGGTGCGAGGATCCCCGCCAGCAGATTTCCCCACGCGGAGCAGATCTGCTTTGCCGAGGGAAAACTGGAGAGGAGGAAAGGAGCACGGAGAGGGGACGGACTCCAGCCGTGCCTCACTCCCCAGTTTTGGGGTTTATCCCCCTCTCTTTGGAGCCGGCACCATCCCAGACCTTCCTCCGCTCAGGCACCCCCAGGGTTTGGGCCGAATCCTGCCCCGGTGCCTGGGAGGGTCCTGGCTCAGCAGCGCACCCGGTGTCCCGGGAATGTGGAGTGCCAAGTCCCGGGTGGGACGAGACGCTCGGGACGGGGTGTTTGGGACGGGGTGTTTGTGACACCCCATCCCCACAGCCGGTCCTGATCCCAAGTCCCGCAGGAGCTCAGGGACATGGAGCAGCACCCTGCGCCTCCCCTGTGGACTTTCCCAGGCTCCCCGAGGCTCCGACTCCCCCGTCCCGCCTGCTTCAGGCAGGGAGAAGGGATTTGGATTTGGGGACCGGCTCCACACCCCACAGGGACCCTGCGCTGGGGCGGCACTTCAGGCTGGACTGGAAGAGCAGGGACGTGCGGGACGGGCTTCTCCTCCCCGCGAGCCACCCAGAGTCGCGGCTAAACCCTTGTTTTTGGGGTTCTGCCCGGCCAGGGGAACAAGCTGTCCCCGCGGATCTGCTGGTGGGAGGGGAGCGGGCTGTCACCAGTGTCCCTGCAGCGTGTGACACCCCCGCAGCCCGGCCCCGGTGCCCTCCCTGCCTGCGGGCCGGCGCCGGCGCCCTTGTGCCGCCCTTGGCGCGGCGCTCCCAGCGCCCGACCTTCCTCCTCCTCCTCCTCCTCCTCCCTTGGGCGATGAAGCAATCGGGGACACTCGGCAAAGGGCTGACGGAGCGCGTCACCCGCTCCCAGAGGGACATCCTGTTTGGGTGACAAGCGCCGCCGCCCCCACCCCGTCCCCGGGGGCCCAGGGCGTCCAGCGCCGCCTCACCCAGCACCGGGACGCTCCCGACGCCTGGTGTGATGCACGGAGTGACGGGCTCCCCGCGACGCCCCTGTCCCCAGGGGGGCTTCCTGTGACACCCGTGTCCCCAGAGGGGGTCCCCACGACACCCCATTCCATGGGTGCTTCCCACAGAGCATCACGTGCCCGTGTTCTCCGTGGCACCCACATCCCGGGTGACTTCCCGGGATGCACCGTGTGTGTGGGATCCCCACGACAGCCCCTTCCTGCCACGCACCGTGTGGGGTCCCCACAGTGTCTGTATCCTGGGTGCCTTCCCGTGGCACATGGCGTGTCCAAGCTCCCCACGACACCCACCCCACTCGTGTCCTCCTGTGGTGCATCATGTCTCTGGAGTCCCTGTGACACCCGTGTCCCAGGTGCTTTGCAATGTTTCTGGGGTCTCTGTGACCCCAATGTCACAGGTTCCTTCCTGTGTGTCTGGGGTTCCCGTGACCCCCATGTCCCTTATCCCCTTCCCACATCCCTGGGGTTCCCGTGACCCCCATGTCCCAGGACCTTTCCTGTGTCTCTGGGACCCCTGTGACCCCCATATCACTTATCCCTTCCCGCATGCCCAAACCCCACATCACCCCATCCCCTCTCCCCTTCCCACCCCTTTCCCCGCTCCCCCCGTTCCACGTCGGGGCGCTGACCCCTGTCCCTCCCTCCCGCAGGTGAAGATCTGGTTCCAGAACCGCCGCTCCAAGTTCAAGAAGCTCTACAAGAACGGCGAGGTGCCCCTGGAGCACAGCCCCAACAACAGCGACTCCATGGCCTGCAACTCGCCCCCCTCCCCGGCCGTCTGGGACAGTAACTCGCACGGCAGCGCGACGGGCCGGACCCCGCTCCCGCAGCCGCTTCCCTACAGCTCTTCCCCGGGCTTTTTGGAGGAGCACAACCCCTGGTATCACCCGCAGACCCTCAGCGGACCCCACGGACCCCACCAGGCACAGCCGGCCACCACGATGCATCACACCTCCCCCGGGCCCCCCAACACGGGCGCCGTCTACTAACAGGGAGAGCAAGGGATGAGAGACAGTGGCAGAACTCCTTTGCCTCCTTTTTTTCCCCCCTCTACTTTTTGTTTTTTCTTCTTCTTCTTTTTTTTTTTTAAGAAAAAAAAGAGAAAAGAAAAGGACACCCATGTACACGCACCCCTAGACACACTTATCTACCCTCTCCCCGCTCATCTCAGGAACCAGAGGACTGCAAAGGGTTAAAATCCTCCGCTCCCAGCGCAGCAAAAGGTGGAGAATTCTTCTTCTACATGTATTTTTTAATTTTTCCATCATCCCCCCTCTAATAAAACCGGGCCCCGAAGAGCCTCATCCCGCTGCGGGTCCCTCACTGGAGCTTTGCATTTTGGGGTCACCCCATTGAGTCACCCCCGAACACGAGTGGGCACCCGAGGAGGGGCACGGGGGGCACCCGGAGCACCCACGTCCCGTGGGGACGGAGGACACAGTGTCACCACGTGTGGTCGCCGATGCCGGAGGAGCGGGATGTGCCTTCCCCTTGCTCCGAAATCCGCGGAGCGGGAGCGATTTTGGGGGGTGCCGGACACGCCACGGGAGCAAAGCAGGACCCTCAGCCCGGCAGCTCCGTGGGAATCCCCCGGGACGATGCTCAGACAATAAGGTGGTTATTTAAAGTTAAATAAAAAGTGGGTGTGGGGTGGGGGGAGGGGGATTATTTTAATATTTAAACGGTTCAGGAATGGTTTAAGTTATTTTTGAGAGAGAAAAGTTGTGTTAATCTCCGTTTTCTAGCAGTGCCTCCAGGTGTGGGTTTAAGTGAACGGCGACGGAAATGCCTATTTTTTAACTAAATCGACAACATATTTTAAAGGGAAAAAAAACCAAACAAACTCTTTCCTATTTTTTAAGAGAATAATGCTATTTTTTTAAGCTGAAAGTGCCGTTTTAAGGAGTGTTCATATGTGTTGTACAGTCCCGGGGATCTTTATTTATGTTGCCTTATATAAATAGGGGTGTTTGGGGGGAAAAAAAGCGAGTGTACATAAGGTTCGTTTGTATAAAGTTGTTTCAAACCAAACTGGTTTCGGTCTGCTTTTTTGTCCTCTTTTTGTTTTTTTTTAAGGAAAACCCCCCTTGGTTGGAGGGAAACTCCCCCACTCAGTGGGGTCCCCCGAGTGTCCTTTGCTGCTTTCTGAGGGAACTGAAGCTGAGCTAGAAATGTTAATTAATAAAAGTGTTTTGAATCTGAAGGCCCCAAACACCATTTTTTGGAGGGAAGCAGTTTTTGTTTTGCCTTTTCCGCCTTGGGAAATGTGCATTTAAACCGTGTTTTATTCATGCCCTGTTTTTGGGGGGCAGCTGGGGCATGGGATGGCACTGGGTGATGGGCACAGACGGTGCTGTCTCACCTCAAATTTCTCTTTGCCCCGCTGAAAATCTGGGGGGAAAGGATTTTATTCCTGGTTTTCAGAGTATTCCCTGAATGGCCATGGAGATCTGAGGCTTCCATCGTGCTCCTTTTACTGGGACCAGTAGGCTACCAGCCGTGCAAACTGGGAGGGTGGTTGGGTTGCCCCGCTGTCCCTTTTGGGGGACACCCCATGAGCGATATGGGGTACAGAACACCCCCAAACCCCATATCCCATGGGACCAATGTGCCATCCCTGTGGAGATGTTTGAGGGCCTGGAATGACCAGGGTGTGCAGGGCTGTGGTGGCCCTGTCCTGTTCCTGCTGTCACCCGTGCAGTGCCATAGGTGGGGGTGACACCCCATCACCCACCCCAGTGCTGGGAACAGGTGACCTGGTCCCCACATCACATCCCCAAACCCTCCTAAACCCCCCAGTCCTCTGTGGGGTGATCCAGGAACCCCCCCCCCAGCATGGCATGGGATTCATCCAGCTCTCAGTGTCCCCAAATGCATCTCCACGTCCCCCCATGGCATTCCCAAGTCCACATGGGGCCAACCTCCCCCCTTGCACCCGTGGTGGGATTCCCTAAACCCCCCTGAGCTGCACCCACCATTTCTCTGTCCCCATCCCAAGCTCCAGGATGGAAGAAGAGGAATCAAAACGTCACTGCCTGGAGTGAGAAGCTCCATGGCATGAGCTGACACTGGGGAGTTTTACTTTTTTATTCTGTATTTTCAACTTTTTAAAATATTTTTAATTAATTTTGTTTTTATTTAAAGGCAAAGGGAAAAAAAATAAAAAGGCAGAAGATTACACATCCAAGGATTATATAAATTCCTGGTGCCTGTTGCCCACGGACAGGCTCTAACCACGCTCCCTGCCAGCACTGCCTGGGAACTGGGCACCCCTGGCAGCCCTGACACCACAGGGATGGGCACCAAGGGAAGGCATTGTGCTCCCCAAATCCCTCCTGTCCCACTCAGAGCATTTTCCAGAGGGTCCATGGGGCTGGGGATGCCCAAAGAGCTGCAGTAGAGCTGGGCTGCCTGTGCCCCTTTCCTCCTCTCTCATCCCCATCTCCAACATCCCAGGAGTGTCTCCACCAGCACCACCTCCAGATCTTTCAGCCCAGACGTGGCCAAGACCCCCAGAGCTCCCCAAAAGGGGCTGTGGGACCCAGACCCCTCCCTGGGGCCAAGCTCAGAATCCCGGCACATTCCCAAAGCCAGGATGGGGTCTGGGAGCCAGAGGGAGGGTCCCCACAGGGATGGGGACATCACCCTATCACCCCACTCCTCCCAGCATCCCTCTCCTGCCCTGGCACCGGGATAGAATCACCACCCTTCACCATCCCAGTTATCCCCCTGATGGCAGTGGGGATAGAGAGTGGCATGGGATGGTGATCCTGTGACTCTGTGGACTCCCACCCACTCCAAGGGGATTTTCCCAGTGGCCACGGGCAGGACTGGGGAGCTCAGCTGGAGTTTACATCCCCAATGTGCCAACCAGGGCTGGTGACAGTGCCTGTGTCCCCCCTGGCATCGCCCCCAAGCCCCAGCACAGCCCTCCCAGCGCGGCACGCGGGTCCTGCCCGGTTGCAACACGTCCCTTCCAGCCTCTTGCATCACCACAGTGCCAGCACAGGGAGCGGGGGCAGCTGCCCGCCCACGGCCTGGCCTGGCACCCATCGTGGCCTCGTGCCCATCCCAGCTCTTGGCTAACCCGGAGCCGAGTGGCGACGCCGCAGTCACGGCACTGCTGCCAACCAGGGCCCCGTGGCTGCTCTTGGCCCTGGAAAATAGGACAGAAACGCTCCTGAGAGGCCTCGGGGGTGGCTCTGCTCGCTGTGTGTCCCCTGTCCACGTGCCATCACCCTGCCCAGGCTGGGGACAAGGAGGGGACACCAAGCGCCCCCATGGCCCAGGACTGATTTCCAGCCTGTGAGGGTGGAGGGGGGAACAAGCACATGGATATCCAAGTCCCCCCGGTAGGATTTTCCCCAACGAGTGGATTAAAACCCACCAGACCAAAATGTCTGGTGGCTCTTGGCCTTTCCTGTGTCCCCAGACAGGGACACTTCTGGCTGGTGGAGAAGACTTGACAACCATGGTCAGTGATGCTGTGCTGGCTGTGCTGTCCCTCTCCTGGGTGCAGACGGAATCAGGGTCCCCATCCAGCTGGGAAAAGGCAGAACAGGCCCCAAAACCCCTCCTCAGGGAGCAGACCCCCATCCCACAGGAGCATCCCTGGGATGGCAGTGGGGACCTGAGTCCCCTGCGTGCCCAAGAGATGGGCTGGAGCAGGGATTTCCCTGGATCCAAGGGTGTCCTGGCTGGGCTGTGCCCTCATCTCCAGGGCAGTGGGGGATCGACCACGGCTCTCCCATGGGTGTGGCTGGGTGTTGGGGTCCCCCTGCGGGGTCCAGGCGCCAGCCTGGCCCTGGAGCCGAGGGCTGCTGCCTCCCTCCCTCCCTCCCACTGCAAGACAGGACCTGTGAGCAGCTCTGGCTGCAGGTCCTTGGCAGCACATCCGTCGGGAACGCCGAGCAGGCGCCACGGCCTCTGCCTCCTGCTTCCCCCATCCTGATGGATCCTTCCCTCCCGGCGTGCCAACCCCACTGCCAGCTCTGCAGGTCACCCCAAATCCACAGGGCTGGGATGTGCTCAGCACCCGGCTCCTCCACGGAGCATCCCGAGCCTCCCTTTCTAGCCAGGACCACCAGTCCTTTCCCATGGCTGGTGAGTAATTCCTGGAGGAAAGCCACCCTTTCCAGCCCCAAGCCCCTGTCCAGGGTGAATCCCACCCAAGGAGCTGGGTTATCCCAGTTTCTCCATGGGAAATTCTCCTGTTTTCCAGTATTGCTGCAAAGCGAATTCATCTCCTTCCCTAAAGCCTCAGTGGGGTGGGTGGGCTCCATCACTCTTGGAAAATCCCACTGGGAACATCATCCCCCATGCACTTGGTCCTGGATCACAGCTGGTCCCAGCCAGAGTGTCCCCAGGGTGCTGAGCCAGCCCTTGGGCTCCACATCATCCACGTGCCATTGCTGGACACTGCTGGGGACAACCATCCTGTGGGATCGCTGCCAGCACCCCAAACCTCTTGGCTGAGGGATCCGACCTGGCAGGGTGGAAGGGAATGATGTCCAGTCCCCTGGATGCCAACAGGGAGCTGGGGGTCCCCAGTGCCACCAGCCCCAGACATGCCACCCCCATGCCAGGTCTCCAGCCTGGTCCATCTCCCACCCATTGATCCTGACCCCTCAGGTGGGAGCCAAGTGCTGGGAATTACTCTGACCCCATGTGATGCTGAAGGTGCAAAACAAACAGAGCCACACAAAGCACTGCAGCATCACTCCCAAAATGTTGTTCCCATGGCAGGGAAGGACCCTTGGAGCACGGGAATTACAGAGTGGGAATATCTGGAGTGAGGATCATGGTATGTTTGTGCAAGGGGGCAAAGCTCAGGATGGAATCACTGCCCATCTCAGCTGGGGGAGCTCCAGTGGGTGACAAACACTGAGCAGGATTGGGAAAAGTGGGAAATAATGATATTGAAAAAAATGGGAAATAACAAGAATGTATTTTCTGGCCGCGTTCTGCTCTCTGAAGGTACCAAAGGGAGAAAGGGAGAGGTTCCCCACCGCCAAACCTGCAGCAGGATATAACCCTCTGCTCCTGAAAAACCTCACTCCCAGGGCCACATATCCATGGGACTGCTGGTGACACAGGGCAGGAACCCCTGACTCGACCTGCCCCGGGGTCCTCAGCCTGCCCCGTGTGCCTCCGCCCTCCTGCTCCCACCCCTATTAAGGGAGACATCTCCAACAGCTCCAAATTGCCCGAAATTACCCGGAGCAGGCGGCGAGAAGCCCCTCACAGGCGCCCGGCCCCACAATTACTGTAATTGCAGCTCCATTTCAGGGGAGTGGAAACAGCAGCAGGTCCTGCACAGATGTGTGGGGTGGGGGGGACACGGCCCCAGCCCCTGCTCCAGCACCCCCAGCCCCTCTGGGTTGTTTTCCCAGGAGTTTTGGAAATGGAGACCCCCGAGGAGCAGGCTGGAAGTGTCTCCCCCACACCAAGAACACCCCCAAAGCAGGGGCAGGTACAGAGGAGCAGAACCAACCAGAGTTCAGCCTATTTATAAAGGGGGGGGGGGCACATACAATAACAAAATTTATAAATAAAGCCAGGCCCGGGAATCCCCAGCCCCTCTTGGGGTCCCCCTGCCCCCTGTCCATGAATGGGGGGACCCGGGGCTGTGGCTGGAACCCAAGTCCTGTCCCACTGGGACACCAGGGCACTGTGTCACTTCGGACCGTGACCACGCAGGTGATCCCCAGGTTCCTGCACACCGTGGTCACCTTCCTCCTCCTCTTCCTTCTTCTCCACTCGCTGGGATCTCCCAGGGCTTCGCTGGGCTCCCCAGTCCCTCAGGGGGCAGTGGCAGAGCATCCCCCACACTGTCCCTCCTGGATGCAGCGGGTACTGGAGCGGTGGCAGTGTCACATCATGGGGGTCCGGGGGATGGTGTCCTGCGGGTGTGGCTGGTACCAGGCTCCAAAGCTGTTGATGTAGCTGCTGGGGGCCAGGGGCGGCCCTTTTCCTGGCACGGGGATGTCCCAGAGTGGGGGGATGTTGGGGGAGCAGGGGGAGAGGGACGGGGTGGTGTGGAGGTGCTCCCCATCGGGCACACTCGAGCCCTGCTTCATGATCTTCTTGTACTTGGAGCGTTTGTTCTGGAACCAGATCTTCACCTGCGGGGCGAGAGGGAGAGTCGTGAGTGGGGAGGATGCGGCCAACACCCCCTCCGAAACCCCCAGCAGCAACAATTCCAGACAGACCCCTCTGGGTGGTCCCGGTGCACCCCATCTCCATGGGGGGCCTATGAGATGAGCTGGGCTTGGAGCTCAGCTCTACAAACCACCAGAGACTCCACTCGGGGCGGCTGGAGGAGAACGTGGGAAAAGGCAGAGGGAGCCCAGACAAACAAGAGAGCGAGGCAGGAGTCCCCAGGCATGGATTCCCATGTCTCCCCCACCTCTGTCTCGGGCTGTGGCGCCCACCAGCCCAGCCGGGTGCCGAGGGCCGGGTGCCGGGCTGGGGTGCGCCCGCCGCGCTGGGGTGGTGGCCCCGCTCATTCCTCCCCGCGGTCCCCCCCGCGCTGCCGGCAGGTTCCCACTTGTCTCCTCTTCCCCGGCTTTATGAGCTCGCTTCGCCCCTGGCTCCGGGCTGCACCGCTGCCGCCTGCCTGTCTCTCCCCATCGCCTTCAAAAACCCACTCGCCCCGTCCCACGGCCCGGGGCCGCCCAGCGCCGGGCACGGCCGGGCCGGCAGCCAGGCTCCGGGGCTGGGAAAGTCCCGGTGCCGCTGGGAGGTGCGAGCAGGGGCGCCCCAAACCCGAGCCCTGGGGGTGCACCGGCGCCAGCTCCCCCGCCGCGGCACGGCTCGGCTCGGCACGGTTCCAGCTGCGTGACGCAGCCTTGGATGCGGAGTCGCTCCGGAGCAGCGGTGGGCACATGGCGCATCCCCACGGGCACGTGGAGCATCCCCACGGTCGTGGAGCATCCCCATGGTCACGTCCAGCCCCGATGGCCGTGGCCATCCCTTCGCCCCCTCGCCGGGGCCGTACCTGGGTCTGGGTGAGCCCCAGTTGTGCCGCCAGCTCGGCGCGCTCCGGCAGCGCCAGGTACTGGGTCTGCTGGAAGCGCTGGTTGAGGGCTTGGAGCTGGAGGCTCGAGTAGATGGTCCGGGGCTTCCGCAGCTTCTTCCCCTTCCCGCTGACTCGCAGCTCCCCGTTGGGGACGGCCAGGGGCTTCTCGTGCTCTGGGAGTGGGAGAGGAGACAGAGTTAAACCAAGACATTGGTTAAAAAATATATCCCCCAAACCCACAAACCATCCCACCCTGGGGTTGCTGGGGGGTTGTTTTTGAAGGGGAGGGGGGTATGTAAAGGGGCACCTACTTTGGCTTCGCTGCTTGTTTAAGCCTCAGTTAAAGCGAAAGGGAAAGAGGAGGAGGAAGGGAGGGATGGGATTATTCATCCAATGCCACTGTTCGAGTCCAAAAGCACATGGGGCACAGGCCCCTCTGCCCTGCACCTGGAGGGGACAGGCAGGACCCCCGGGGAATGGAGGGTGCAACAGGAGGGGCTGCCCTGCCCTGGGGGTCCTCACAGTGGGCACACGGATGGTGTGAGTGAGAGCTGGGCATGGTGTTGAGAGTGTCTGTGCACTCAGGTACCACAGCCACGGCTCCCTGGAGCTGATGGGGGGCCGACAAGGGCCGGGGGGCTCAGCCGGGCTCGGGACCCCTTTGTGGGGCAGCCCAGGGGCCGCCCCTCTCCAGGGTGGCTCAGCTTGGAGGTTCCTACATCAACTTTTGGGGAAACCCGTGGGGAACAGGGATGAAGCGGGGCAGGGAGCTGAGATAAGAGTGCGGTGGTGCTGGGGAGAAGGGAGAACCTGCCAGCCCAGGGGGGTACAGGCTGCAGAGTGCGGGCAGTTGGGGGTCTGGGGGTGCAGGTTATGGGCAGCCGAGGGGCTCAGGCTGGAGGATACGGGCAGAGAGGGTCTGATACCCCCCATGCCCGGGGTTCCTCGAAGCCACCCAGCCACCCGCAGGTCTCCGGTGGGTCAAGGCCCTCCAGGACCGAGGCGACATCACCTCTGGTCCCCGCGGGTCCCCACTAGGATCCCCCCGCCGTGTCCAACCCCGCACCGCCTCTGCCCCGACGGGGCGGCGCAGCCCCGAAGCGCTCCCGACGGCTCCGTCCGGGCGCTTCCCTTCGCGGCGCAGCCCCGTCGCTCGGGGTGGGTGCCAGGGGGTGGGAGCGCAGCGCCGAGCCCCCCGTGGCCCCCTTACCTGTGTCCTGCAGCCTGGCGCCAGGAGCCGGGGGGTGCGGGGCGCCGGGGGGCGGGTAGGGCAGGTATGGACCCCCGTGGGGCGGCGGAGGGGCCCCCCCGGGGTACGGATAGTGCCCCGGCCGGCCGTAGGAGGCGAAGGGCGGCGGGTCGTGCTGGGGGTGCCCGGTGGGGGGGAGGCCGTGCAGCGGGTAGTGCTGGGGGGGCCCGAGCTCCAGGAAGGCGGCTTTGGAGGGGTCAGACCCCAGCAGGCTCTCGGCCACGGAGCTCATGGTCATGGTGCGGGCCGGACCGGGGCGGGCAGCCCCCGCAGCCCCCGTAGCCCCCGCAGCGCCGCGCCGAGCCCCCGCCGCCCCCCGACGGGCTCCGCGCTGCCGCGGCCCCGTGCCCGGGGATGCCCGGACCGCCCCCCCCCGGCCCGCCCCCCGGAGTGACGTCACTCCCCGGGGCACCCCCTTCATCCCGTGCCCACCCCCCCTCGGGGGGTGCAGCCCCCTCTGTGTGTGTGTGTGTGACCCCCTTCGAGGTTCCTCCCCCCTACCCGTGCGACCCCTCCTCGGGGCGGGGATGGCACCGACCCCTCATCTCCTGGAGGAGTCTCACTGACCCACGTGCAGTGCGGTTTATTTTGGGGGGTGACCCCTTCTCAAGGACCCCCCTTCATCAGGGCGAAGGGAGAGGACGGTGACTCCCCATGCACAGAGCCCGAGGGGACACGGGGCAGCCCTGGGGACACACCCCGGGCACGGGGCGGCTGAGGCCGTTCACACTCAGCTCACCCACGAAGGGCAGATGGACACGGGCACGACGGACACGCGGGTGTCGAGGCCACGAGCATCCCATCCCTGCCCTCGGGGGGGGCCGGGGGAAGTACCCAGGGTGCCAGACGGGGCTGGGAGCCCCCCGAGCCACCCCCCTGCAGACGGGAGGCCCCATCCCGGCGTCGGCAGCGCCCGGTCCCCTCGGGGCCCCCCTCCTCTGGCAGGTGACAACCTGCCGGGCCGCTCCCTCCCTGACCCCGGAGGGTGCGTGGGGCCCGGGGGGCACCCCCAGCCTCCACCCCGCCTGCCAACCAGGGCACAACGTGGGGCAGAACCCCCTCGGCTGGCGCTGGGGGCTGTTGTCACCGCCTTTGGGGACAGCCAGCGGAGCCCTGGTGGGGCCGGTGGGCGCGGGGGATTCACACTGGCTGCACGGTGAGGTTTGGGGACACTGCGGTGACACAGCGGGGAAGGGACCAGGGTGGCCCGTGCCGAGCCGAGCCGTGGCCACAAGGTCTGAGCCGAGGCCACAAGGTCTGTCCCCGCTGCCACCCCCGACGCGGGGTTTGCCCGGGAGGAGCAGCCCCGAGGGAGCGGAGTGACAGGAGGCCGGGGGTGCTGGCAGGGAGAGTCCCCCGACCCCACCCTCCCATTAGACCATCTTCAAAACATGTTTCCATCTGGCCATCGGGGCTGAGTCACCCCGAGCTGGGGCCAGGAGCTCTGATATAAATAGCTGAGCTCCTGCCTAACCCCGGGACACGCGGGGACCGTGTCCTGTCCCAGTCTCCCAGTCCAACCCTTCCCCTCACCCTCCGATCCCTGGTAGCCGATGGCTTCTGCCATCTCTCCCCATCCCAGCCTCCCAAAACCTTCCCTTCTAACGTTTCCAGCACGGACACACAGACTGGCCCCTTTTGCGCTGGAGATCCCATGTCCCTCCATCCCAGCACGGAGCCGTCTCCCTGGGATGATCCTCAGGGACAACGCGGACCCAAAATGTTATATGAGCCTTAAATTTGGGCACAGGGAGAAGCTGTCCTGCCACCTGTGTGGGGCCCAGCACACTCCAGGGACCGATGTGGAAAATCCCCCAACCCCACCCAGGCAAACGTGGGGGCGAAGCAGCGAAGAAAGAGGCGCAAGGAGAAATCCAGATGTTTTCCAGCCCTGCCCGGGCTGGCTGAGGCATCCCCAGAGAGCCCGGCCTGGCCGGCACCGAGGGCGAGTACCAAAGGAAACCTCCACTGATCTGCTTTTATCTCGCTCCTCACTTTCCCTGTTGGGGTGACTCAGCTCCCACCGGCTCCGGGGACGGGTGCCGGCTTGCCGGGATGCGCTCCCGGCAGCTCCGCTCCCTCCGGTGCTCCTCAGCCCGGCGCTGACGGTGGGAGGGGGATTCTGGGGCTGGGGCTGCATCCCCCTCCACCACAAACGCAGCTCCTGTAGAGGAGAGACTCCCAGGGCTGGATTCGGGGGCACCCAGCCCCCCTTCCCAGCTCCCTGTGCTCTCTGCTGTGAGGTGGATGTAATGAATACACATAATTATATACAAATACCCCCAAAATGTCTGTCCCAGAGCAGAGGGGCCAAGGGCCTTGTGGTGGCCGCTGACAGAAGGATGGTGTCCCCACGGGTGTTTTGGGGCAGTATTTACCCTCTGGTAGGAGGAGAGAGGCCCTCAGGGTCGAATCCCCTCCTGGGGGAAGGGGTTTCCTTTGGGATGACAAGGAGGGACCCACGGCATGGGACAGCCCAGGGTGAGCATCGAGGCAGTGGCGACACCATCATCCTCCTCTTCCTCCTCCTGCTCCTCCTCCTTCTCCTCTTGGGTCGAGGTGCCAACCTCAGCCCCATCCTGTGCCCCATTTCCGAGGGCACAGAGACAGCTCTACCTGCTCCACATTCCCTTGGGAGACAGGATAAGCCTCTGGCATCAACGTTCAGGCTGTTCAGAACTCTGAGGGACCGGTTTTGGGGACAAGGGGGGGTTGTCCCAGCTCGGGGGCAGGAGCCGGTGCCCCTCAGGGATGTGGGCACGGGGCACACCCGGGTCAGGTCCCAGCCCCCCTGTTTGTGTCGGCGAGGGCTGGCAGGGACGGGACAGGCTGAGCAGAGTTCGGGGTTTGAGGGGGAACCCGCTGCCAAAACAAATACACCGAGTCAACTCGTATTAAATTAAAAAAATAAATCAAGGCCACGCTCGGAGCCAATTCAAAGTCTCGGTCTCGGGGCTGGAAGGTGCTGGCACATGCCAAGCCCCACGCCGTGGCAGGGAATAGGCCGGGACACGCGGGATCCACGGCGCTACCCGGGGATGCTCCGTGGGAGCCGCGATGTGGAGTCACCTGAGCGAAGCCCAGGCGATGGAGACTTTGGATTTTTCCCTTCCCCGTCTGCAGAGGCTGATGAAAGCAGGAGGGATTAAAGGGGTGCAGGAGAGGGTGTGTGGGGCGGGGGGTGGAGGGAGGGAGGGCAGGAAAGCATGTGCCAGGTAACAAACCCTACAAGATGCACCGAGATAAAGGGAGATCCCAACAGCTGTAATTAGGCGCTGGAGATAGAGCGGCGCGGGGAAAGCCTGAAGCCAAGTACAGGAATTCTGGGTTAATGGCAGCCCAAGGAGAAGTTAATAACAAGCCGAACAAAGTGGGAGCAGACAGCCTGGCGTCTGCCCTCCCACACGCCACCGCTGCCACACCAGCGAACAACCGCGCTATCTCCAGCCCGGCAATAATCCCGGGGCAACGCGGGGAGACCGGGTGCCGGCACGAGCTGCGGAGCCCCGGGCATCACCCCCGGCTTTTCTTGGCACGGTGGCAGCGGTGAAAGCAATCCCGGGGGGACAGGAGGACGAGGGGAGCATCCTCTGGGAAAAGGGGCTGGAGATCCGGCGGAGGGTAATGGAGAAGGGGAAAGGATGCGCCCCGTGTCCCCAGAGGGGAGCAGCAGAGGAGGATTTGTGCCCTGGGTGGTGTCAGACACCCCCAGAGAGCACAGGACCTGCTCCCCCGTGTGATGAATTATGGAGTGAGGGACTCCACGGGGTGGCCCAGAGGACAAACAGAACCAGGAGGGGACAGTGGTGTCACAGGAGGGTCTGGGGCTCGGCTTGGATGGGGCAGTTTCAGAGGGACAAGGGAAGAGAAAGTTCACAGTCATGTTTTTCCCCCACGACCTTCGCAGAGCTCCAACACCTCCAGGTGGTTTGAAAGGGGCTTTCTGCAAAAAGATGCTAAAAAATGGCTCATCCCAAAAATTGGAGCCTCAGTGACCAGCCTGGATGGGCTTGGGTGGGTGCAACCCCAGCTGCCACCCAGGACCTGGGGGCTTTCCTGGTCTCCAGCTCCCAGAAGTTCTGCACTGGCTGCAGGTCAGCCTGGTACCACCAAAATCACCATCCAGGGGGTGGAATCAGCATTTTCTCAACACCACAGCCACGATCAGAGCCATCACGACATCTGGGATCTGTTCCCTGCGTCATCCCCACTCTGAGCTGAGATGAAACCATAGAGCAGTGAACAAAATCCTTTAAACAAGCCATGATTCTCCCCACCCCCTGCCTCATCCCCCCTCAATAAATAAAATATTTTGGTTCAGAACATCAAAATATTTTCCAGGACGTAGATCTGGGTTTGATTTTCACGGGGACTGTTGGTTGGAAACCAAAGGAATCAAAGGACCCTGATGTAAATGAGCAGCAAATCACTGAGGGGAATGTTGTCCCCTTGATTGCCACCCCTTCAGCCCTTGTCCAGGCTGAGATGGAGGAATGAGGGAGCAGAGAAGGGAGAATTCCCCAATTCCTGTTTGCAAAGGAGCAAACCCAGCACTGCCTTTGCTCCCCCATAAATGCAGAGGTGACCATTTATTCTGTCATCCCCAGCCTGCCACTGCTGAGGGCCAGCCCCGAGAGGGTCTCTCCCCATCCCAGCTATTCTTTGGTGAGTTCATTAAGTGCCTGGGATTAATTGTGGGAGCAATTTTCTGCTGTCTAAATTCCCCATGTCACCGTTCCTCCCCTTGTGCCCCGGCGTGTGAAGCCAGTTTGGGGGATAATTACGCCCCATCTGGAAACCTTTGGGGAAGGTGTGAACCTGCGAGGCAGAAATATGACATATTTAATCAATTATTCCATTCATTAGGCCAGGCCTCAGCGCCTTGCCCTGCTAATTTGACAAGAGAACCAGTTAAAGAGGCTTTTTAACCTTCCTTTGCTTCCCATCTCCCTTAGTGCCGAGAGCTGGAGAGGCTGCAAAGGAGCTGAACCCTTTGCTGTCCCTTCAATGGTCACTCAAGCCATGCCCCAGTGAGCAATAGCATCTTGTCTGCTCATGCCAGCCCAAAAAATCCTTTGGGATGCTCCAAAAAGCATTAAAAAGTAGTTATATTTAATTTTTAGGGTTCACTTGGAATTCCATTGCTTGGGTTTTGGTTGGAATGTCGGTTTTCTGACTTGATTCCCCTCCTGTCCCTTCCCTGCCTTTGCTGGAGTGATGGAAAATTGCTTCTTTATGGGTGGAGGAGATAAAAAAGATAACTTGAATTTATTGCTTTTTAACTGAACAGTTAAATAATGATAGAATCAAGGAATGGTTTGGGTTGGGAGGGACCTTAAAGATCATCTTTTCCATCCACAGGGACACCTTCCACCAGACCAAGTTTCTCCAAGCCCCATCCCAACCTGGCTTGAACACTTCCAGGGATGGGACATCTAAAATATGCCTCCCTGTTTATATTTTTTGAAGATAACTTGAATTTATTGTGTATTTAATTAACACACCCTATCGCTTGGGATTGAGGTTTTTTCTCTGATAACAGTTTGGAGGTGGATTTTCCCCTCAGGGGGAGCCTCACAAGCCCAATTAAGACCTGGCCCAGGTTCTCTACACCTTCCCAGGGGACTCTTCCTTGCATAAATGGTCTTTTCCTCTCCTTCTTCATTTGGGAAGCTGTAATTTCCCTTTAGTGGGACCCATTAAGGGTTTAACAACATGGCCAGGCAGTTGGGAAGGGTGAGATGCCGCCTTTAAATCAAGGAATCGCTGAACCTCGGCCCCTTGGCAGAGAATTCGATCCAATAAACCCAATTAATTTGCTCCCACACAATCTCTTGCAGGCAAATGTGTCTAATGGAGGAACTTCATAAACTCTGGGATTAGGGCTCAAATGGGAAGCACCTTTTTTACCACCTTATTAGTTGCCAAGCCAGGATGGGGATGGGGGGTTGACATGGGGTTTTTGGCACTGCCTCCTCCTGCTTCCAAGGAGCTGTTTCCTATCCCTCATCCTCCTCTATCCCAGAAGGGGATCCACCCATCCCTGCCTTTGCCAGATGCTCAATGCCCCAAGGAAAGACCATTCCATCCCTCCCTGGGACTGAGGAGTGGGCAGGGGCTTGGAAATTCTGCTGCTGGGATGCTCTGGGGGTACACGGGAGCCAAAACCTGAGAGGTGACACCCAAACTCCCAGGAAAAAAAGCCAAAAGATTCCAGGAAGAAGAGCCCCTTCTCTCACTTGCTGCAGTGAAATGTCATTTTCACTGTGAATTGGAGAGACTTTGATAAGACCAATCTCGTTTAAATTACAGTAAGTGGGACAAAATCATTCAGTTTTCTCTGGTGGTGCAGGAGGGTTGGGTTGGGTTGGGAACCTCACCATGTGCAGGGTGGATTCATCCTGGATTTGCCAAAGATCAGGGAGAAATAGCAAGATTTGCTCTCAAATCCAACCCCTGCCAGTGACTGCAGTTCAGAGACTCCATGGACCAGTGGAATGAAGGCTGGAAGAGAAATCCTTATCCTTGTTTTTTGGTATGGAGAAATGGCATGGAATGGTGTGATCCTGACCAGAGCAAACGGGGGGCTTCAGGGGTCCCAGAATCATGGGATGGTTTGGGGTGGAAGAGACATTAAGGATCAATCAATCCCACCCCTGCCATGGGCAGGGACACCTTCCACCAGCCCAGGGTGCTCCAAGCCCCATCCAACCTGGCCTTGGACACTTCCAGGGGTGGAAATGCTTCCCTGGGCAACGCCAAGGTGAAGATCCACTGCACGCTGGGGATGACCCAGCTGTGGCCCAGAGGGGATGTTGGCCAGGCAGAGTTTCCACAGGGCAACACCTGGATCCCCATTTCGGAGCACCTGGGACCCCTCCCAGCCCACTCCTGTCCTCTCCCAAGCACTGGAAGCTTCATTTGCACCTGGACACATGGATGGAAGGGGGAATCATGGATGAGCCCGGATCCAGGGCTGGGTGTCCCTCTCGTGCCATGGGACATGTCAGAGCTTGAGGGTGGGAGGAAGAATTGGCTGGGTGTTTAAAGCTGAGAGGAAGGGCTGGAGCTTCAGCAACTGCACGTTCCATCCTCGTTCCCGAACACTCCGAGGTGCTGATGACAGAAAATTGCTTTGGTGCCCAGTTTTTGGGGCTTGAGTGATGGGAAACCTGCAGCAAAGAGAGGGGAGCCCAGTTCCCCCTGCACCTCCTCCCTCTGCTGAAAAGGGATGAGAGGTTTCATTCTGTCCCTGGGTTTAAATTCGTCAGAAAGTGGGTTTAGCAAAGCCCAGGCTGGGCTTTAGATGCAGTTTGTGGCTCTGGGGGTCCTGTGGGTGAGCCAGGGGCGACTTTGGGGTCCTACTGCAAAAGCCATGAGCAGGTGAACAGAAGAAAAAGGAGGAGAAAAGACCATCCCTGTGACGTTTTCCTGGTGGAGCAGAAAACTTTTCAACAAATACTTGGAGAGAAAAATATATATTCTGTTGACATTCCTCATATTTGGCGAAATCCCAAAACCTTCCCCAAACCCCCAAGCACATGCACAAAATCCCTCGGTGCTTTAACAAAAAGCAGCATCCCCAAACATCCTTTTCTTTCTGGCGGGTTAGGGCTCTGAAAAAAGAAAATTATTTCAGGAATTTTGAAGAGGGAAAGCAGCAATAAATCGGAGAAGCTTCACCATCTCCGGGGAAATGGGTGTTTTCCGACCCATCCCAGTGACTCGCCCCTGTGGCTTTGCTGCTGGAAGGTGCCAGGGAGGGTGGCTCTGTGTGCCCTCGGGGCACTGAGGGTGCCCAGCTCGTTCCCGCAGCCTGGCACGGCGTTGAGGGAAAAGGGAGAAGCTCCCGGGTTGGATCCACTGCATTTCTCTGTATTTTAGCACTGATGAAAACCACCCTCTCGGCTCTTTTCTCCCCAGGATTTCCAGAGGGAGCAGACTCAGGTCAAGGTCCCTCAGAGTCCTCGGTTCACCCACAGAGGGGGTGACAAGTCCCCAAATCCAGCCCTGGGTATCCACAAAGCTTCCCAGGGTCTCCTCCTGCCCCCCACAATGCTGAGGCTCCAGGCGACCTGGAGAGGCTCAGCCCTGCTGTCCCCAGCCAGGACCTGTGGGTTTGGAGAGATTCTAATCAGTGACCCCACATTCTCGTTAATTAACGGGGAGAAAATTAGCGGTGAAGGAAATTGTTCCTCTGCTATTGCTGTTTTGGGTTTGCTTGTTTTTTTGGCTTGGCTTTTTATTTGTTCTCTGCATGTACCACGCAGAAGGAATTATTGAAGCCTCTGGGGCCGAATTCCCAGCCTTAAAAAAAACTCCTCTGTTAGTTTTTGCCTCGATAAAGGAGTCGAGGTCTTGCCTGGCAGCAGGGAAGGGTAGAAGCCAAAGTTCCACTGCTCTCATCCCCTGGTGCCAGGGCATCACCCCTTTGCCAATCCCTTCGTGGGAAAGCTTGGAAAACCACCTGGGCACAGAGAGCCAGGCAGGGATGGCTTGGACAGGGATGGGACGAGGGAGGACACTGGCAGAACTGGCAGTGACATCTGGAGCTCGGACCCCCCCTAGGGCAGAGGGGTCTGGTGGCCACCTCCATCCCTGGTGGCCACCTCCATCCCTGGTGGCCACCTCCATCCCTGGTGGCATCATCCTGCTGCTCGGGGGCGAGCCCAGGGACAACCCAACATCCCGGTGCCCTCTCCTGGCCCGTGCCACCCAAATCCCAGAGCCACAGAGCTGGAGGCGAAGCCACGACACCCCAGGGACACCCCCGGGGAGCCACAGCCAAGCCAGTCGGGGCAGTGTCACCTGCCGTGTCCCCACGCCACCGTCCCCGTCCCCAGCGCATTCAGGGCGTCATTAGCGGTGGTGACAGTCCCCGCAGCACGCGCCGGGAATTTACATCCCAGGGAAGCTGAGGGAGGGAGGGAGGGAGGGAAGGAGGGAGGGGGAAATGGTGACGGGAGATGTATAATTAAAGTCCTATTAAGAGGCGCCCAGGAGTCTCCCGGGGAGCAGGACGGGCGAGATCGCTGCCTCCCCGACGGCTTTTGGGGTGCAAAAGTCCCCTCGGGCACGGCCGGGAGGGCTCAGAGGAGGTGCCCCAGGGGATGTGGCATCAGCAGGGGCTCTGTGGCACCGGGACATCCCTGGCAAGGCCAGGCTGTGGGGTGGGAGGACCATCCCGTCCCATCCCATGCCCCTGGGAGACGCCGGGAGCAGGGGCTGGCTCCCCTGGCAGCCCTGTGTCCCCAGCCAGCTCCGAGAGGTGACATTGTCACCTCCCTGACTCCGAACCCATCGGAATGGGATGGAGCAAGGGGTCACCAGTTCAGGTGAGCGAGTCCAGCCCGTGTCCAGGGCTTGGTGTGGAGCCACGTGGCTCAGCAGAGCTGGTGGAGGAGTCAGGTATTTTAATAGGCAAAAGGAGGGTGTTGCTGTCACCTCCCCTACGCTCGAGATGTCACGGACTCGGGGTTTCACCATCTCCTACACCCCGGCTACTCCCTCGCCATGGATCACATCCTCACCCTCACTGGGAGGTCCCTGTCACCCTCGGAGACCTGGCCCTGTCCCCCTGTGCTCCCTGGCACCCCATGCCCAGGATGGACCCTGGGATGGAGATTGTCTCTGACCCACCCCAGCAATCCACCTGCACCAGGTGTTTATTTGTCCCCTCCCTGGGAGCATCCCCATCACAGAGGTGACACACGATCCCCCCTTCCACCCTGCCACCTTCACCCAGGGCTGCCCCTATTCAAAAAACAACAAAAATAAAAGCAGGTCGTGGCCTGGTTTGCTGGTAAATCCCACTGTTTCCTCACCACCCCCCGAATTCCAGGCTCGCATTGCCCTCCCTCACAGGTGCCTTGCCCATTCAACACCTCCCATCCCGCCTGCCCCCTGCTCTTTACAGCTCCCACATTAGTTTTGGTTCACTGGCCCCTGAATGGGGCTGGAATTCCTTAATCCACCTGCGACCTTCGGAGGAGCTTTCCCAGCCCCGGCCCCGTAACCCAATCCCAGAAACCAGCACAGGAACGGTGTTAACCAGTTGAATCCCAGCTCCTCCTGGTCCGGGGAAGGGGAGGCACCACGGGCACGGCTCCCTTTGAACATTCCACACCTCATAGAGATTTGCCAGCTGAGCTTTTGTCTTGCCTTTGGTTTGGAAAATTCCACCTGGTTGCGGTTGGGCTTGCCGGGGGGTCCCGTTTCATCCAGTTCGTAGCCCAAAATGTGCCTGTGGATTTGAGCCCTTCTGCCACCTCACCCTGCACAGTAAAAGTGACCAAGAGAGGGTTTGGAAGTGTTTTGATTTGGGGTTTTAAGAGGAAAATGTTGACTCATTGGAAATGGTGGTTTTTGCCAGGGATGTGTCTGCTCACCTTGAGCTGAGCAGAACTTCTCAAAGGATTGCAGAGGTGTAGGTGTCTGTGTGGGACAGGAATCCCCATGGATTCCCAGCTGGATTTGCTCCCATGAGACCTGGAAAACCTTGAGGGTCCACATCTCACACCCTCTCAGGGTCAAAAGATTTGTCTTAAAATATGTATTTTCTGTAAAAATACCTCAGTGCCTTCTGCAAAGAAGATTCCAGCCCTCCCGAGCTCTCTTGTCTCTTCCCCTGTGCTCCTCCCATCCCCATGGAAGCTCAGATTAAGTAGGAAAACCTGGCTTTGGGCAAGGCAGAAGTTTTGGGTACCATCATTAGTGAATTGAAGTGCTCCGAAAAACCTTTGAGGTGGGAAAGTGAGTCTTTCTCCAGCCCACGGGAGGTAAATTGTGAAATCATTTGAAACTGTGGCAACACAACCAGCAAATTCACCTGTTCAGTCCAGTCGTTGTGCCAGAAGATCTTGGTGTTGGGAAATATGGATGATGTTCCTGATTTTGGGAAGTTTGGGTGGGGAATTGTTGTTTTCGGCTGGGGATGGGATTGGTTTCAAGGTGGTTTCAAGATGGTTTTATATCATTGGGGCTGGAGAAGGGCTCAGAGCACAGGAGGACCAGGGGAGGGAGGAGGATGTTCTGACAAAATCCAGCAGGGATGGGACAGGTTTTCCTTCTCTCCTTACCTTTTGGGTTTTTTGGCATGAATCTGGAAAGCACTGGTCCCTTCATGGCAGGGGGATGAGTGGGATCCAATGGCATGGGATGAAGGGGTGGAAACATCTGAAGATCAATAGAACCACCGAATATGCAGAGCTGGAAGGGACCCACCAGGATCCTTGAGTCCAACTCCTGGCCCTGTGCAGATGCCTGGAAACCACAGCCTTACCCACTTCCCAGTAAAGCAGCAAGAAAACAGGGATTATCTCAGCCTGTAGCTCGAGTCCACTCCTGTTTTCCAGCTCCTGCGCCCCATCTCCCTCCACTTTGCATCATCTGCCTCCAGGGTGGGAGAGGAGCTGCTGGACCCACGGGCACCTCTTCTGCCCCAGGACATCCCCCCACTGGGTGCCAGTCACCCAGGGATGGGTGAATATGGGTGTGTGGGCTCCCCATGGACCGACACAAGGTGTGTGTGTGCAGACACAGACCCCGCTGTCCCTGTGCTCACTGTCACCTCCCTGTCCCCCCACAGCCTGCTCTGGATCCGGGCAGGGTGTCCCCTGTCCCCCCTCCCACCCCCGTGGCCAGATGGGTGTCTGACTGAGCTCAGCCCCAGCTGTGGCTGCAGCAGGGCAAGGCCAGTGCCCACTTTCCATTTGCTCCGACTTTCCAGCCCTGCATCCCCCCCACATCATCCCCATGAGTAATTGGGAGCGGCCGCTCCCGTCTGTGCCAAGGGGACATGGGGCCACCCAGGGCCACCCCTTGGCAGGCAGCAAGGAGGAGGAGGAGGAGGGTGATGAGGAAGGAGACTCTGGGCTTTCCTGTTCCTCTTGGCTCCCTGGGGTTGTTTGGGGTCCCGGGGTGACACCCTGGGAGCTGGCCAGCTCTGTGTTAGTCACACAGGGAGGCTGGAAAGACCTGCAGCCCTGCCGGGGTGTGGAGAGGGCAGAGCAGGCAGGACTTGGTGGGGAGCACCTCTGCACCCTCCAGGAATGGAGCCGTGAGGAGACACCCAGAGCTTGTGTCCTCCTGGCCTCCGCTCCTTCCCTTGGCCCAAATCTCCCCCATCCTGTGTTCTGGGGGGGGCATCTCTCCTGGGATGGGTGTCCCACCCTCCTCTCAGAGGTTTAAGCCATGAGGTTTGGAGCTGGAAGGAGGCAGGAGATTTTCCAGACTTCCAGTTTTCGGAGCTCAAAGGGCAGAGGGTGGAGACTGAGGGACAAAAGCCCTGAAAAAAAGGAGGAAAAATAACACTGAACACCTGGAGGCACCACATGGAGCCTGGAGGAGCTCAGGAGTGAGGGCAGAGCTGTTGACAGGGCTCCTGCTCCCTCCCCATCCATGATCCAACCTCTCCAGGCTCTGCAGCCTCGCAGGGAATGACACAGCGCTGCCTCTCACTCCCTGTCCTCGGGGGTTTATTCCATGACCTGTTGGAGCACTCCAAGCTCCGACTCAGGACTCCCATCACCCTTTTTCCCGGGGTGAGCAGCTCATCCCTGTTCTGTGCCAGGCTGTCCTTCCACCCCACACTGCAGTTTCATTTCCTCCTGCACCTGCCCCAGCGGGATGGAGGGTTAATCAGCATTCCCACAGCCCCCTGCCTTGGAGAAGTGTGTCACCTGCTCCTCCACCCTCCTCCTTGTTTTAGGGTTAAAGCAGGGAAGGATCATGTCATGGGGAAACTGAGGAACATAACTGAGGTCAGGGACTTCTCCCTTGCAGGGACTCGTTGGCCACTGGGATGGATATTGTGCCCAAAGCACTGCCAGGCTCTTGGCAGCCTTTCCCCAGCCTTTCCAAGGGAACAAGCCCAGGATAAGATGGATTTCACACCTGTCCTACTCACCTGATCCAGACGAAAGCCCTTCACATGGCAGGGCTGCACTGATAGGACACAGCAGCACCGAAACCTGGCGGGAGCAGGGAAAGGCTCGGGTGTTCCCTGGCAGGGGAAAGGCTGCCACACATTCCAGCACTGCCTGGTTCACAGCCAGCTGCCCTTGGTCGTGCCTAAAAACCCTCAGCAGCACCAAAATGAGGTGCCAGCCCCAGCAAGGACACCAGTTCCCGGGATGTGGGGTGAGTGGGGTGCCCCCCACCCCGCTCCATCCCCCGGGAATGTGGCCAGGCTGCAGGTAACGTTGCCATCTAGTGGCTTTCCCACCCCAGCCGAGGGAAGGAAGCCACTTTTGGGATTATTTGGGAAGAGGATGGGGTGGTGGAGCAGGAGAGGTGTGCTGGGACGTGGTGACACTCCAATGGTACCTTCTCCTGGGGGGCACAGGGAGCAGTACGGGCTTGGATCACCTGAGGGTGGGATGGGGAAGGTTCAGTCCCTCTGCTCAGGGAGCAGCATCCTGTCCTTGGATGGTCCAGCAGCTTGGACCACGATATCATGGAATAGTTTGGATTGGAAGGACCTTAAAGGCCACCCAGTGCCCCCAGGGACACCTTCCATCAGCCCAGGGTGCTCCAAGCCCCATCCAACCTGGCCTTGGACACTCCCAGGGCTGGGGCAGCCACAGCTTCCCTGGGCACCCTGTGCCAGGGCCTGCTCACCCTCCCAGGGGAGAATTCATTCCCAACATTTAATCAGAGCCCAGCCCAGGGCTCAGGGGGACCAGTGGCAGCTCCTCCAACCTGTGACAATGCTTGGAGGCACCCGAGACCCCCCAAATTCTCCTGGTGGAGGAGTGGGGAGCTCGGAAACGAACCTGCCTCCAGCCTGAGGGCAGAAGGTGGAGGCTTGGCTTAAACCTGGCAACACCTCAGCTCCTGGAGCTGTCAGGGCTTGGTCACAGAGTGACATCGAGCCGCCTGTGGATGGTACCTGATGGGCAGGATTCCTGCCAAAGCATCCTTCTTCACAGAGCTTGAGATCAAAGCAGGATGGGGCCGAGTAGGTGTGAGCTCAGCTCCACATGGGCTGTGTCGGAGCCCAGGCCAGAGTGGCCCCTCTCTCTGTTTTACCAACAGGAGTAGAGGGGTCCTGGAATGTTTTGGGTGGCACCACCCCCCCTCTGCCTCCTGTCCCCATGCCCTCTCCCACTGTCACCTCTCTGTGCCACCTCCCTCCCAAGCCATCAGAGGGGAGAACAGGCCTTGCTGGGTGCACAGAAAGGAAAATTCCCCCTGCAAAGCCCCCTCATCCCACAGGCTCTGCAGACAATGTTCTTTGGGACTGTTTTCCAGAGAAAAGAACTCTCATATGTTGGTTCTGCATTTGTTGGGCTGTCCCCTCACATGAGCCAACCTCACCCCACTGCCATGGGATGGCATCCTGAGAACAAAATCCTACAAGATCTGCACAACTGTGGGGTTTTTCCAGTCCCAGAGGGAACTGTGCCCTGCCAGGTCAGTACCAAGACCCCTTTAATCCCAGAGAGGCAGTTTGATGCACCCTTGCCCTATCCAGGACAGTAAATCCAGTATTAGCCCCAAAAAAATCTCATGAAGGAGGAGAACTGTTTGAGGATGACCCAGGACTCCTAACCCTAAAGGAAGTGGTTTGGGGATTACCTGACCTGGAATAAACTCCTGCCTGTCCCTTCCCCCTCTGTGCTGCCATTTGCACACTCACTGTGAGGATTTTATCTCTGCTCAACCCCTTTATCCTTTTACAACTTCCTATTTTAACTTTCCCCCTGTTTTCACCACCTCAAGACCTCTCCAAAAGCTTTACCATTCCTGCTAAGTCACTTTCTGCACCGGTGCCTCGTGGGGATGAGTTCTGCACCACTTCCACATGATTCCAGGCTCATGGAGATGCTGAGACTGACCCTTCCTCTCAGTTTTTGGGAGCCAGTCGTGTGGCTGTGCCAGCAAAATCCCTTCCAGCTGCCCCTCTATCTCCTCTCTGCATCTCTCACGCCACAGCCTGTGCATTCCTCACAATGTAGTCACCTTGTTTGGCTGTGTCTGATCCCTCTTGGTTTCTCTCCTGCTCTGGAAAACACACCCACAGGAAGGCCACCACCTCCTCCTCCTCCTTCCCTGTCATCTCCCTCTTCCCCATGGCACGCACTGGGAGAGGCATCACTCCCTGCCTGGTTGGACTGGGGCAGAGGATGCAATGGCAGGGTGTTCACCCCTGCCTGCCCAGGATCTTATCTCCTCAAGGAAGAGAGGAAGTGCAGGAGATTGAAACTGGGAGCTGGAAATCAGCTCGGGAACAAGATCATCCTGCACAGCCTTCCAGTGTCACCTGCCAGAATCCTGCAGGAACTCTCCTGGCCTCACCTGGAGCTACCAGGATCCTCCAGGGAGCTCAGCCTGTGCTGCTCCAAAGCCACATCCCTGTAAGACATCAGAGAATCATGGAATTATGGAAGGGTTTGGGTTGGAAGGGACCTTAAAGCCCACCCAGTTCCACGGGCAGGGACACCTTCCACTAGCCCAGGTTGCTCCAAGCCCTGTCCAACCTGGCCCTGAGCAATTAATTATCTCTGAGGTTTTGGGAGCTCCCTGCCATGGCAGGAATGTGGGAAATGATCAACTCTGACCCAGCCCTTCCAGCTGCTGCAGCCAGGACCTCCAGATGCCAACAGCTCCTCCAGAGGGTCTGGCACAGTTTGGGTAGAGAAGCTGTGGCTGCTCCATCACTGGAAGTGTCCAAGGCCAGGTTGGACGGGGCTTGGAGCACCCTGGGCTGGTGGAAGGTGTCCCTGCCCATGGCAAGGTGGTGGCACTGGGTGATTTTTAAGGTCCCTTCCACCCCAAACCATTCCATGATCCCATGGGATCAGCACATCTTCTCACCCCCATGTCCACCATCTCCTGTTCCCACCACAGGCTGTGCTTGGGGACCCTGTTGTTTCTGTCCCCTGTGCTGGCCTTACACAGCCAGAGGGCCCTGGGCTCCGTGTGTAGGATGTGCTGGATCCACACAGGTCCTGCTGCAATCCCAGCCCTGCTCCCTGCTGTTTACTTCCCCTCCCAGCTTTTTTGCAAGCTCCTCGGGGCAGTGCCTGTTTCTCAACACAGAGCCCTGTGCCCTCCTGAGCTTTGGCCAGAGAGGATGCCCAGGACCCACAAAATCCCAGCTGGAATCCCACCCCAACCACGATCCTGTGCTGATCTCCAGGGGCATTTCTGCACACCATGGTCAATCTCCAGGAGAGCCCTGGCTGAGCTGGACCCTCTGGGTGAAATCCAGCTTTTCCCAGGCTGTCCCTGGAAAGGCCACTCTGCAGAGGAGGGAAGGCAGAGCAATCCCAGAGCAGCTGAAGTTCCTGATGGGATCCTCGCTCCCTTCCAGCTGCAGTTTTGGCTCCCCATCCTCATTCTCTGCGGGTACAACCACAGCCCATGTGACTCTCTGGTGGTTCAGGGCTGTCACCAGCACCAGGCACCTCCCAAGTGTCGGATCCGAGTGCCAGCCCCTCTCCACAGAGGCTTTGCTGGGCTCCAAATCCTGCTCCAAACCCTCCCCTGGAGCTGACAGCTCCTATTCTGGGGGTGGAGGGGGACAGACACCCACCACTGTTGTTTTCTCATGGTTTCTTTAGGCTCCACAAAAGGATTCCACTCATTTTTCCACATTTCCTACCACGGTCCAGAGCTCCAGGGGCAGGAATCACTTCTTGCTTGCACTGCACCTCTCCTGGCAGGACAGTGGTTTGGCTCTACAGCAACTCCAATAAATGGAGGATGTTCATTGCCTGTCATGGTTGGACTTGATGGTCTTAGAGGTCTTTTCCATCCTTACTCATTCCATGATTCTATAACTTATAGAATTGTAGAATCATGGAATAGTTTGGGTTGGAAGTGACCTGAAAACTCACCTGGTCCCACCCCCTGCCATGGGCAGGGACACCTTCCATGAGCCCAGGGTGCTCCAACCTGGCCTTGGACACTTCCAGGGATCCAGGGGCAGCCACAGCTTCTCTGGGCACCCTGTG
>JAXCLP010000081.1:781876-812484 GCA_035584035.1 Lepidocolaptes lacrymiger | reverse complement strand
GGAAGGGAAGGGAAGGGAAGGGAAGGGAAGGGAAGGGAAGGGAAGGGAAGGGAAGGGAAGGGGAGGGTGCTAGGGGGGCTGGTTGAGGTGGGGGATGTTTTTTGCCCTCCCTAATCCCTTTCCCTTCTCATCTCCAAAGGGCTGCAGGAGCCTGTAATTTGTGGGGATGAACAGGCTGGTTCCTTGGGAGTTGAAGCCTCGGAGCCTGAAGTTCCTCCCTGGCACCATCTGCCACCACAGCTCCCAGCGTGGGTTACACACTGGGAGGTCTCCAGAGGGGGAGAGGGGACGTGGGGAGAGAAATGGAATGGTCAGCCCCTTCCTCTGTGGCTCTGCCTGTCACAGCAAAGGGATTCCAGAGAGGAGGGAGCCAAGGAAGAGCAGCCTTCCCTGGGATGAGGTCCTGGAGAGCTGGGCCTGCCCTCTGGCCGGGTCATTCTGCTGCTCCCTGGTAGAACTGCAGGTAACACGGGAATATTTAGGAGCATTTCAGCCCCTGCCTCAAGGGCAAGGCATGAAATGGGAAACCTGGAAAGCAAGGAAATCATGGAGAGAAGGACAAGCTGCATCTCCGGAGTCTGAGCCCATTCCCTTGCCCAGGAAGCAGCACCAGCTCCATCCCAGGAAGGCAGAGAGATCTAATAGGATTCAAGGCTGCAGAGCCTTAATTTTCCTTCCCTGGAAGGGTTTGAGTTCAGCCACCCCCAAGGCTGAGCTGGAGTCAGGTAAAACCATTCCCGAGCCAAAGGTGCCTCTTCTGCAGCATCCCCAGCCTGGCTCTGGATCCCACCTGGAATCTGGGATTGAAACTCCCATCCAGTGAGAGTTAAACCAACTTATCCCTTCCTGTGCATCTCCCTGTTTCCTCCAGTGGGAAAGTCATCCCTTTGCTTTTCCCCCAAGTCTGGGGATCTGTGGATGAGGAAAACACTCTGTAGTCCCCAAGAGCAGATTTTTCTGGCGTGTTCCCAACCTTTCCCTGCAGCCCTTTGGTCCAGGATGTGTGGCCAGGCTGTGCCTTCCCTCTCTGTGTCTGCTCCTCACCAAGCCAGGCTGATGGTGGTTCTGCTCCGACCCTTGCACCTCTTCCCAGAAAAGAAGAAACTTTCTCACTGGGAAGAAAAAGAAATGTTTCATTTTCTGTGTTTTTCTGGGAACGCATCCAGGCATAAGGAAGAGAAGAGAAAAAAAAAACACAACCCAAGTCTCAATATTCCCTGTTTCAGAACAACTGGAAAAATAAAGTTCATTCTTGGAAAGAGAGCAAAGGAAATGGTTTCGTCTCAGACTGGTTCCAGTTCCAAACTGGTTTTGCTTGTGCACACACACAGAGCCTCTCCCCAAGGGGAGGGAACCTCCATGGAATTGTCAGTTCCAGGTGGGTTCTGCTGCCCCAGAGTTGGGATTTACCCCCTGGTTTGGGAATCATCATGCCTGGAGCCCAGAAATTCCCCCTTTGCCACTGGTGGGGAAGAGCCCTGTGCTGGTGGTGCTGGAATCCCATCCCTGGCATCAACCAGGACACTCTGGGGCTCCAAACCCATCTGTGGCCATTAAAACACCCCCAGTGATGCAGAGCCCTTGGAAAAGCCGAGGGAATTGCAGTGATCCAAAGCAGGGCTGGGAAACACAGAGCCCAACTCCCCTCTCGGAGACGCCAAGACAAACCTGAAGGAAATCCACGGAAATTTATCCTGGCGTGAGGAAAAGGAGCTGCCAGCCAAGAGCCTTTTCCTGTCCTTGACAGCAGGTTCCTCCTCCCCTGGGTTCCTCTCGGCCATGGAGAAGGCAGGAGCAGCCTGGCAGGGCATTCCCAGGCGGAATTCCATGGGGTTTGGTTCCAGATCCAGGTTTCTGGGCCACCTGAAGAGCTAAAAATGCTGTGTCAGAGGGAAGGGCAGAGACCAACACCCAGCTCGGGCTCTGGGGGTCTGTGGGGCAGAGGTGCCATGCCCAGGATCATGGAATCATGGAAGGGTTTGGGTGGGAAGGACCTTAAATGCCATCCTTTTCCATTCTCTGCCATGGGCAGGGACACCTCCCACCAGCCCAGGGTGCTCCAAGCCCCGTCCAACCTGGCCTTGGACACTCCCAGGGATCCAGGGGCAGCCCCAGCTTCTCTGGGCACCCTGTGCCAGGGCCTGCCCACCCTCACAGGGAAGGATTTGTCCCCAATATTCCATCTATTCCTGCCCTCTATCAATTTACACCCATCACCCCTAATCCTGCCCCTTTTGTGCCCTATTCTAGTCCAGTTCTGCTCCGTGAAACACGTAGAAATCGAGAAACAGGTAACAAGATGGATTTTAATCTGTCAGAAGATCTTCCCAGGGGCCTTGACACCTCCTATTGCACCTCCTTATAAAACCTTCTTTACCCTCAGCACCTTCTTGGGCTGCCACCTGCATTTTCATTCCAGTGGCCCTGGGCACAGTAGGATGGTTGGATCCTCAAAGGATCCTGCCATATCCACCACCCCACGTTGGCACCCCAAGAGCCACCAGACTCATGCCCACATCAGCTCCAAGTGGGATTTGTTGCCCCAAACCAGCTGGAAATCCCCAGCAGAAGTGAGAAGTGGAGGATCAGGGCTCTGATGCCCCGATGCCAAGCCATGCCCGCCCTGCTGGGTGCCCCTGCCAGCCCCAGTGCCCAGCCCTGGCCAAGGCTGGCGACCAGAGGCGCAGCCACAGCGAGCTCCTGTCTCTGGAGAGCCCTCCCAGGAGGAAATGTGGTTTCACAGTGGCTGCTTGTCCTTGGGATCTATTTGGAGCCACCACCCCGCCCTCCCCAGGGCTTGATGGATGACCAGGCAGGAGGATAAAAGGCTTTCCTCTTAAAGCAGCCCGGCTAAATATAAACCCTCGCTCGGCTTTAATGTGTCTTGAGCGCTAACTGGAACCATCTGCAGCCAGAGCTCTGCTCTCCCCAGCCCCAGCCGTGGTTCCACAGCCCAGCAGCTCCAGGAGGCAACAAAGATGGGAGCAGGATGGAGATGCAGCCCAAGGTCAGGGCGGAGCAGAGACCTCGGGCTGGTCCAGGCTCCAGAGCATCCCGTGGGATTGGGGAAGGAGCCAGGGCTGTTTCAGCTCAGGGGGAAGGGGCTGCTTGAGCCTCAAGAGTCGTGGATGGCCAAGAAACTGTTTTTTTGGGGGGATGCAAAAGCAGCTCCAAGACCTCTTCCCTCCCTGCCCTGGCTGTTCCCTGAGGAAGGTGGGAATCCACCCTGGGATGGCTGGATTTGGAGTCTCCTGGCAGGAACTCTGGCATTGATTCCCACCCAGAGCTCAGCTCAGCGGGAAGGGGGTTCCTCAAAGTCTGTCAGGGGAAACCTTTACAGGAAAGTGGGATTTTATGAGCCCTGAGAAGAGTCTGCCCTGGCCAAGAGAAACCTGGCTTGTTGTGGTGGAAAGGGTGACCTCAGGGACACGGGAAAAACCTGAGTGGGGACAGTGGGAGGGCGGTGAGAGCCCTCCTGGGGTTTGGGGGGGACAGGGAGGTGCAAGGGAGGTCTCCTGACCTCTTGCTGCTGTTTGGGAATTGTGTCCCTGTCACAGCCCCACCGTGACCAATCCACCCCACTGAGTGCTGAACAAGGTGGTGTAAAAACCCAAAAAATAAAGGACTTACAGAAAACATGAAAAGGATGATTTAAAGAAGGAGAAACCCCATTTCCAGTGCAGCTCTGCTTTCCTTGCTGCTTCCAAGGTGGAACTGGGCCCACCCCCACACCACATCCAGGCATCAAATCCATCCTTTTAGGATTTGGACCCCCATGGGACAGGACAAGGTGGACATCACACACTGCTGCCCCCAAAAACACCCCCCAGCTCCTTTCCCCACGCCTGGCACTGCCCAGTGCCCCTCGTGCCTCTCTCCCCCCATGCCCTCTGGAGCCACTGGGGCTCTGGCAGCCCCAGACTGGGAGAGCTGTGGTCTGTGCTGGGCCAGGGCTCCCTGCCAGCCCTGGCCAGTGGCTCCAACGCCTCCGAGCCCGCTTTAGAAGGCTCCTTTTGCTCCTTCCCAAACCCAGCGGGTTCGGCTCCGAGCACCTTCTCCGGTTCACCCTGCGGAGGACGCGGGCCCGGAATAGCAAAAGGAAGGGACACCTAAAAATAAGCTGTAATTACAGAGGGAAAGGGTGTTTGGAGTTCAGAGCTCTTGGCCCTGCTGGGCAGCACTGGCTGAGGCTCCAGGCTCTCTGTGCCTGTGGACAGGGGAAGGTTTTATGGTTTTGGGGATGATCCTCAGCCCCAAAATCCCAAATGTGGAACCCTGTGGCACTCAGGGGGAGCAGAAAACCCTGCTAGAGCCCTCTGGGGTGTTTGGAGTTCAGAGCTCTTGGCCCTGCTGGGCAGCAGTGGCTGAGGCTTCAGGCTCTCTGTGCCTGTGGACAGGGGGAGGTTTTATGGTTTTGGGGATGATCCTCAGCACCAGTAGCTGCCCTGAGCCCCAAAATCCCAAATGTGGAACCCTGTGGCACTCAGGGGGAGCAGCACACCCTGCTAGAGCCCTCTGGGGTGTCTGTACCAGCCTGGCAGCCTCCCCTGTCCTGTTCTGTCCTCTTTGGGATGGAGGGACCCCTCTCATCCCCCACTGATGGAATGTTTGGGGTGAAGTTCCTGGGGCACATCCATGGGGTGAATCTGAGGCATCTGGAGGTTTGTCCCCCACCCTGAGCCTGACAGAGAAGCAAAGGGGAGGAAAGACATTTCCCTGCCCGTGTGTGAGCACAGAGAGTGGAGGAAAAGCTCAATCCCCAGCTGGCTGCTCTGGAGGGAAGGGTTTTGCTGCCTCCTGGGCTCCATCCCAAAGGTGGATTCATGGAGAAGGAAGGAATGGGAATCTGAGCCCTCCAAAAACCTGCAGGATTGAGGAGTTCAGACTTTTCAGGGCAAAGGGATGGAAGGAGGAGGGCAGAGACACCACCAAAACAACCATCCCAAATGCAGCAGGATCCCAGATCCAGCCCTGCCTGTGGAAGCAGAAGGGATTGCACTGAGCTGAAGGGGAATTGGGATTTGGTGTCACCGTGAGTGGTGTCTGTGGGGACAACCCACGTGGCACCAGGACCCCCTTTGCCCTGGAACTTTGGTCTGAAGGTGCAAAGGCAGCACAGACACTCCTGGTTTGAGGAGCATGATCTGTGCAGGGCAATATGAAATCCTCAGCACTGGTTTTTCCTACTCTGCTGTAATTCAGAGGTTCTCCTCCTTCCTCACTGCCCCCTGAGGTGGTCCAACCTCCAAAATGTTTTCCCCAGCATTTTGCCTCATCTCCTTTCCACAGGTGACGTTTCCAGGGAGCAAACAAGTGCCTTTTCCAGTGGATGGCCAAGAAAAACCCGTCCTGAGGCCCTTTGGCTGCACTGGCTGCAAATTCACATTCCTTCCTTCTCCCAGCGAAACGAACCCACCTTTGGGAAGGAGCCCAAGAGCCACACAGTGATTCCTCTTATCAGCTTTGCATGAGACTCCTGAGCTCTGACAGCAATTAACGACCTGAGCCATCAGGTTTGGAGCTGGTCTGGCCGAGAGCACCTCCAGTGCCATCCTCTCCCCCTCCTGGGGTGACTCAGAGGGAGCTGCATCACCTCCTGAATCATCAGCAGAGCTTCCTGCACCAGCCGGATCCATGGGGAGAACTCCCAGGGATGGAGAAAGCCACGGACCAAGGCAAAGCTCATGGGAGCCAAAAAAGGATGGGTGTCTGTGCAGGGAAGCCTTTTCCTGGCAGGGCATGGAATCATGGAATGGTTTGGGTTGGAAGGGACTGAAAACCCACCCAGTGACACCCCCAGCCATGGCAGGGACACCTTCCACCAGCCCAGGGTGCTCCAGCCTGGCCTTGGACACTTCCAGGGCTGGGGCAGCCACAGCTTCTCTGGGAAATCCATTCCAGTCCCTTCCCACTCTCCCAGGGAGGAATTTCTTCCCAATATCCCACCTAATCCTACTCTCTTTCAGTTTAAACCCATTGTCCTGTCCCTCCATCCCTTGTCCCCAGTCCCTCTCCAGCTCTCCTGGAGACCCTTTGGGCCCTGGAAGGGACTTTCAGGTCTCCCTGGAGCCTTCTCTTCTCCAGGTGAGGCCCCCCAGCCTATTGGTTATTGATTTCTTGCTTCTCATGCCAATCAATCCACATTTTATTATCTTTTTCCCACATAGGGAAAATCTCAGGAATTGTCTGTGTTTGTTTCTTCTTCATCCCTGGTCTCTGTGTCTTTGGGTTTTTAAATTCTGCATTCTTGGGGTCAACACCAGATTTCCCTCCCAGGTCTGAGAGCACCGAACCATGTCAGGCCCTAAACTTTTCACCTGGACAGGTTTAACCCAGAGCTTGCCCATCATCCCTTATCTATTCCACGGATTAAATCTCCCCCCAACAATTTCTCCCACTGCTTCACAGGCTCCTTTTTAAAGAAATTGGGAACACCTTGGAGGGGAGGAAAACACCTCTGGATGGGGAGTTGGGCCCTGGTGCAGCTGTGGCCACATCAGGAATGCAGATGTGCAAAGGCAGGCAGGGGTGACATTCCCAGTGCCACCCTCCCTCTCCCTCTCACTGAGGGGAAGCTGCACATGCCAGAGACAGGGCCAGTCCAAACTGGGGTGGTGGGACTGGTTCTAATGGTGCAAAGGGCATGGAAACATCTGGAGAGCTTCTTTTGCAGCTGTGCTGTGGCTTTGCTGCACCCAGGTCACTGAAGCTCAACCAGAAGGGGATTTGCCCCAGGGGTGACATCCAGAATAAGATCCCCCCTTTTTATCCAGCCCTTTTCTCCCACTTGTGTTTAAATCAGGGATTTTCCAACGTGGGGTTCCTGCTGGGAGCAGAGGGGGGATCATGGGAGGAAGGCATTTCCAGGATGGGAAAAGCAGAAAAATAAAAACCACTGGGCTGGGAAAAGGTCTGGTTTGGTGGTGACCCAGGAGGGAGATCTCACATGCCCTTCCACGGGCATTTCTCCCCTCCAGCCACAGGATCAGGGGATCATGGAGCTGGAAAAGCCCTGGATGATCCCTGACTCCAAGGCCACCACTATCCCATGTCCCCAAGTGCCACATGCCCATGTTTTTGGAACACTGACATGCAGTGCATCCCTAATCCCATGTGAGGCCATGGACCAGAGGGAATGACACGGCCCGAGGGGGGCACAGGTGACCTGGGAGGGACAAAGCCACTCAGTGACATCTCTGTGTCCTCCTTTGGAGCTGCCTGGAGTCACAGAGTCCTGGAAGGGCTGTTTTTCCACTTCAGCATCCTTCCTCCCAGCAGACCCCACTCTGTCCCCCAGGGGACAGGGACAATCCCAGGAAAGGCAGTGGAGGAGGAGGAGACTTGGGGTCCTGTGCAGCTCCTGCCTCCTCAGGTGACCCTGGTATGGGATTTCTCCCAGGGCTACAACAACATTCCCAACAATCCAAGAGCTCGTGGGGGTTTTTGGGTCAGTCCTCCCCTATTTCCCCTCTCTTTCATCCCCTCAGTTCCAGATTTTTACCCCCTCTGTGTCCCTAAAAGATCTTTCTCCCTCCTTGGGCATCTCCCAGGAATGTGTAGGAACCCCTCCCCACCTGATGCAGCCTTTTGTCACCAACCAGTCCCTCCAGTTCCCCAGCCCAGTTCACCGCTGTCCTCTGTCACCGGTCACCTTCCAGCTGCCCACACTCCCAACCAGACTTGCAACACCAGCTGCTCACCTTGGGAGAGCCAGAATTCCTGCAGGGAAGGGACCAGCACCTTTGGAAAACCCTTTTCCCACCTCCCAGCACCAGTCACAGCCACTTCCCATCCCAGGGTAGGGTAACACTGAGCTCTGTGTGTTAATTGAGGCACCAGGGGGATAAAATAATGGCAATTAAAAAGGAAAACCGTGACTTTGGGAGCTGTAACAGATCCCACATTCACACTGGGCTGGTGGAAGGTGTCCCTGCCCATGGAGGAGCTTTAAGGTCCCTTCCAACCCAAACCATCCCACATTTCTACAGTCCTTGCCCCAAAGGGGAAAATCCTGAGTGTTGTTTGACACCCTCGCAGAGCTCTGGGGCAAATCCGGTGGATTTTGGTGAAAACTTCAAAACCAGAGGAGCTTGATTTGAACTGCTCATCCCCCGAGTCCCTTTTTAGGAGGCAAACACCCTCCTGCTGCTGGTTCAGAGACTGGAGGCTGGTAAAACACTCCCCCATCGGGCACACGACACGATATTAAAGCAAATAAATGACATTTGCAGCCTCCTGGTGGCATCTCCAGCCAGGGGTGACACCAGGGCTGGGGGACTGCAGGTTGTGGTGGCAGGACAGGGGTTAAACCGGGTTAGTCCTGCCCGGGCTCTGCCCAGGGCACCAGTGGTGGAATCCCAGTGCCATCTACTGGGCATCCCTTTGCCCAGTTCAGGCACTGGTGGGAATATCCCTTTGCCCAGTTTGGGGCACTGGTGGGAATATCCCTTTGCCCAGTTTGGGGCACTGGTGTGGAATATCCCTTTGCCCAGTTTGGGACACTGGTGGGAATATCCCTTTGCCCAGTTAATGCACTGGTGGCAATATCCCTTTGCCCAGTTTGGGGCACTGGTGGCAATATCCCTTTGCCCAGTTTGGGACACTGGTGGGAACATCCCTTTGCCCAGTTTGGGACACTGGAGGGAATATCCCTTTGCCCAGTTCAGGGTCCCTGTCCTGGCTCTGCTCCCTCCCAGTTTGTTTTGTGACCATCCTCACTGGCAGAGTAGAAAGCACCAAAAAAAGGGGGAAAAAGAGCCCTTGATTTAGGATAAACCCCCAAAATTGGTGTGTTATCAACACCATTCTGATCCCAAATCCAAACCACGGCAGCTGCTGAGGAGGAATTCAGTCCATCCCAGCTGAACCAGCACACAGGTGGGATTTGGGGGGCACGGATCCCTCAGGGTGGATACAGCACTTGGGATATGCTGGGTTGGAAGGGACCCCCAAGGACCTTTGGGTTTGACAAGGCTTGGAGCAACCTGGTCCCCAAATATCCTCGAAATGAAACTCTTCTTTTTGCCCAGAAAACAGGGATAAATGCCCAGATTACAGCTGGGCTGAGCTGCCTTTGCCCTGGGAAGCAGCACCCTCTGCTGCCCTGCCAGCATTCCAGACCCTGCTGGAAAACATCCTGGAGGTTTTTCCTTTGTTGACGTTTCTCCGGGGCTTTCCAGGCAGTTCTGCGGTCCCTCGGATTCCAAGGCTCACCGGGGTGAATTATGGAACTTCACTCGGGGAAAAAAACCCATTTCAGGAAGTTTTAAAACTCTTTTAATCGACTTTTGATGGCAGGACACAAGGCAGAGTGGTGGGAGTGGAGCTGGCAGGGGGATGCCCTGATCCCAACATCCCTCCTTGATGGCTGGGAAGATTTTAGGATCCTTCAATGGGATCTGCATCAAACTGCTCTGTAAAATTGATTTCTCCCAGCCCCATCGAGGGAGAGTTTGCTTTTTAATGGAAAACTTGAGAATTAAGGGGTGTGTGAGTTCAACAAGGGGATTCTAAACTGCAAAATCCAAGGAAAAGAACCTTTGTGCTTCTTCCTGGGAATTGCAGAGCTCCTCATCTCCCTGGGGCTGAATCAGCCAAAGGAACAACATCCAAAAGATGAGGAAAAGAAAAAAGGAATATTTAGGGTCTGTTTGTAACATCTGATGGGTGGTGGGCACCAGAATGAGCTGACCAAAGACTTTCCCAAAGCAGAACAAACTGATTTTGACCCCTGACAAAATAGCTATTAGAAATCACCCAGCCAGGTATCAATTTATTGCCACATTTATTACAATTCACATCCCTGTGTGTTTCTGGAATTCCAGTGAAGCCATTCCCTAAACCAGCAGCTCCAAGAGGTTAAAACCAGTCAGAGGAGGGACAGGCTTGGCCAATAATAAACTCACTGAGTTTTGGTGTTGTTTTTCCCCATCTGATCTCTGTTTTTCCCACACAAGGACAAATCTGACAAAGGGAGATTCCTTATAAACCTTGGATTGGTCGTGTCCAGTTCCAGCACTGAGGAATAAACAGGATGGCTCGAGCAGCAAGTGATTTATCTCACTGGAAGGAGAGGAATTGCTCTGCATGGAAACCTTCCCAGTGGGATGGGAGGCAAACAAGGATCTCAGTGCTGGCTCGCGAGGAACAGCTCGTGAAGCTGCCAAAACCCAGGGTTTGCTGACATCCTGCTGCTTCCCAGCTGCTCCAGGGGCTCCAACTGCATCTCCAGAGGTGGGAGAAGTGGGATTGAAGCTTCCTGTCTGCAATTCCCTGCCCAGGCAGCTGCCCTGGGGTCAGAGTGGGGAAAGGATGTCCCAGGAGCGTGTTAGGGGATGTGGGAAGAGCAGATGGTACTGGAGGGTGGGCAGGCCCTGGCACAGGGTGCCCAGAGAAGCTGTGGCTGCCCCAGCCCTGGGAGTGCCCAAGGCCAGGTTGGAGCACCCTGGGCTGGTGGAAGGTGCCCCTGGACGAGCTCACTGGGTGGTGTTTCTATGATAAGTGTACCAAGTTGGCCCAAATTAAGGAATATTTGGCCCCTGTTCAGCTCATGAGTTAATTGTGACACTGGAGGAGGGTGTCAAGTCCAGTTTAGCAGCAGTTTGAGTTGGAAATCTATTGTAGAAAACTCACAGGAGCCTGTGAGATCCACTGGTTTCCTGGGGATGTTTTCTTTTCCTTCCCTTGTCTCCCTTTTTGCTCCACCTCTGCTGTGAGCCAGAGCCAGGTGTTTGCTGTGGCGTGTGGGTATCCAGGGGAGAGGAGACAAAGCAGAGCTAATTACAGGGGATGCTCCCAAAAATAGAGCTGCTTTTCCCCTCCTCTGTGAGCCAGTGTGAGGGGTTGGTGTTCCAGTTCTTTCCACGGTCTTGGAACACTGGGAGGGCAGAGTTACTGGCACATGGACTGTCTTAGGGGGGGTTAAACTAAGCTCAGAGTCACCCAGACATCACAATAGAAACAACTGAAGTAATTGGACATATTTAGCTTCCTTTCCTTCCTGCTTCCCTGCTGCCTCTTTCCCTGTTTTTTTATAGGGATATCAACCACCTATTCCTTCCCTGCAGAACCTCAGCGTGGCCACGACATGACCACATCCTGCCCCAAACAATTCCAGCCAAAAGGAGGAGCCAGAAGTGTCAGCGCCCAGCTGGGAGAAGGAGCAGCAGCTCCGGGAGGTGCAGGGAGATCTCAGGGCAGGAAAAGCAGCAGCAGTTTGTCTGTGTGGGAAAAAACCTCTTGTTGTGCCAACACCAGCCTCGAGTTGTGCCAGGGGAGGTTCAGGTTGGATTTAGGGGAAATTTCTTCATGGAAAGGGTTGTAAAGCTTTGGAGCAGCTGGCCAGGGCAGTGGTGGAGTCACCATCCTTGGAAGTGCTCAAAAAAGATGGATGTGGCACCTGAGGACATGGGTTGGTGCTGAACAAGGGGGTGGTTTGATGGTGGGACTTGATCTTAATCAAGGGCTTTTCCAACCTTAACAATCCCACCTTAACTGGGGCTGGAAGTGTCTCAGCTTTGGTTACCCAGAGCCCTTTGTGGTCAAATGAGTGACTCATTTGGTGACTTAATTAATGTTTGCAGCCCTGTAGGGCTGTGGGACCCTGCCTGGACAGACAGAGGGACAGCAAGAGGGGACAGAGTAAGGGCTGGGGACACTCAGTGGAGCTGCACAGGGGAAATCAGCACAGCAAGGCATGGCCTGGAGCAGAGAACATGCTTTATTGAGAAGTAGATACAGGAATAGCACATTCTACCACATCATGGGAACAGGAAACAGCATCTGCAGGAGAATGGCCCTCTTCCCTGCTCCACAAGAGATCTACTTCTGTGGGTATTCCATAAGTATCTGCAGTTAGTTACAATACAGAGGCAAAGGGCACAGACAGCAAGGTTCAGTAATGCCCACGAGGTCCACACCAGGGACTGATCATCTGGGGTCTTTCTTTTCTTTTCCTTTTTTTTTTTTCCAGGAGAAAGGCAGACAACCATGAGAGGAGCAGGAGAGAACTTTTCCACACTAGGATGGGTCAGTGGTTAACAGGGAATGGCTCCCACCTCCCAGGACACTGTGAGTGCTTCATTTCACACCCTGTCCCGTGAGGAAACACTGGAAGGGTTCCATGAAATCAGCACTGGGATGGTCCCAGTCCCCACCCCGAGGCTGTCCCCTCTTTTAGTCACACTGGAGCCATCCAGGTGGCACAAGGACAGTGGTTATACTGGGAAGCCATTGCAGGATAGTTTCTTCTGGTGGTGCTGATTGGGAGAGAGGGAGTAAAAGCTTTTTTTTCTGGTTGTTTTACAAAGAGAAACAAGGATGCACTGCCAGAGAATAATCCATCCCACAGCTCATTGGAGCACAGCGTGGGCAACCCAGCAACTCACGGAGCTTCTGTGGCTGTTTGGACAAGGCCAGCAAAAAATCTGTCCAAAGTTTTGATTTCTTCAGTCTAGAGGGAAAAAAAAGACACCTCTCCAGTACAGAGACCCACAAGACTCTGGGAGAAACATCTCCAGTGAGGTACACTCAGCAGGTTGTTTCTGTGTAAAGGGACACACTAAAGCAGGAAAACCAGGAATTATGATAAAAGGGTCTCTCCAGCAGATGTGGGACTGTGGGAGCTCCAGGAACACCTCAGACCAGGGTGTTCTCACACCCTCAGCCCTGACTCAGTGGCTCACTCAAGTACAGGAGATGCAAGTTGTGACTGTACACCATTAGCTATGGAAAGACCTGCTGGATCCTCTGGAAAACTGCTGAGAGAGGTGGCATGTTATCCCACTAAAAGCATTTCAGACATGGAATGGAACAGGACCAGTTCAAATGCTGCTCAGGGTAACTGCAGCTCGTTGGAAAACCAGACCTTCCCCCAACAAGCACTGCCAGACCTTGTCCAAAAGCCACAGAAGTCACTCCAGTGCTGAGAGAGCTCAAGGAACCTGAAGGAAGAAACAACTGGATTATAGGACACGACACAACCTCACTGGAGCAGAACAGGAGGGTAAGACCAGTGGCTGGACAGGTACAGTACCAGGATCAGGACTCCTTGGGCCAGCTGCAGCTTCCTGTGGGTCCGATACAGATCCAATCCTTGCAACCTCATTGAGGCCGAAACATCAAGTTCCTCAGAACTGTGGGAGCACAAAGATCCGGGCCAGGACAGTACCAAGGGGAGCTGATCTGCTTTTTGGGGGTACTGTACCAGCCAATCACAACAGCAACAGATACAACAGAGATCCCTGGGGAGTTTCTACTGCTGGGGGTCACTGGCTCCAGGAGAGATGGACACTTAGGTTCCCTTGGGAGGGGTCCATTTCAAACAGCTGGGATCCATGATCTTATTGCTGTTGGATCTCTTGGCCTCTTTGGCTATCCATTCATCAATCAGGTCCTGGGGGGAGAGCATGAGAGGGCAGGTTAAAGCACATGATCCCAAAGGAGAATTATCCATGGTATCCAATAACATTTCCTCCACAGAGCTTTCTAGAAGCACTTCAATCCCACTGCTCCCATAAAAAGCCACTTTCAATGAGCAATGTTATCCCACACATCAAAGGCAGCTCAACAGAGTTTATCTGTGCACTGCTGAACAATCAGGTTGGACACCCAAGTCCTGTTTATTCTGGAAATCACAGTTCTCCCCCCACTGGAATGGGAAGGCTGGAAAACCCAGCACAGTGCAAAGGAAACCCTGATTTCAGCAAGCTCATATCCAACAGCTCAATAAAAACAGAGGAGTCACCTCCCCAATCTTACCTGTCTTTTCAGGACCAGGTGTTTTCCCTTCCAGTACTTGAGCATCTGAAGGGCCTGCAGGGTGCTCACGATGTCCACGGGGTTCACTGCAGTCTCCTGGCTGATCTCTGCAAAGCACCAGCAGTTTTGGGACAACAGGCAGAAATTCCTCCCCAAGGGCCCCAAAGTGCTGGGTTTCAACCAGGGATTTTATGGAGCTCCTTTTGAAATGAGACAGCAAATTCCTTGCACGTACTGAGGAGGTACAGCCAGTACTGCAGTGACTTAGTGGTATAAATTTTAGGATCCCTGGTAATAAGGTGCAATCCTCTGACAGAAGATTTAGTTCTGCTTTTTCAGGACTACCTTGATACCCCCATGAAGTGCCACCCACAGAGAAGTGCTACTAAAAGGAGTCCAAATATACTTAATATTGGCTCCTGGAGCCATTATTCTTTTTAAAATTAACATTCTAATCTACAGGTGGATAAAGTCCTTTGCTGAATCATTTTACAAATGGGGTTGTTTTTTAAAGAAGAAGCCAAAAAAGCTGCAAACTGGTGGCAAGACTGGGAAAGAGCCATTCCCAACTACAGGAATGTGCTGCCCCACAAACACCTCGTTGGGTGAGTCAAGCATAACCTGCCTCCTGTTTAAGGAAGGTGAGTGGGAAGCAATTCACTACAGGCTTATTTAGCTTCAAAAATCACCTTTGATGGAGATCTCTTTTCCTTGGAAGTTATGCAGGTAACGAAGGAGAACTTCCTTCCAGTAGCTGCGGTAGCTGATGAGCCCTAAGTCAGACAGAGGACGTTCTGGAGAGCCCACTTTTTCTTCTACTTTAGAAAGCAAATAGCCTATAAAGATAAAAACAAATCCTGTTTAAACTACTCAAAGAGAGGAACAGAAATCAGGCATAACAAGAGCTCTATCCCCAGCAGAGCTGTGAGATTTGCTGCTGAGATGGCCACAATGGAGGGGTTTTTCCCCCAGGATTTCTCTCTCTACTCACTGAAGTCGATGAGCATTTTGCCATAGCCTTGTCTCATGTACTGAGGCATTGTCAGGATACAGGAAACGTTGTAGTTGAGGAAAGAATTCTTCTCCTAAAAACAGGAGCAGAGAGGATGGATGGATGGATGGACAGGTCTAAGTCTGTACAAACAATGGGCATCTCACAAACCCAACAAGCAACTGATACAATACAAGGGGAAAGGAGCAACAGCAGAAAAACCAGCCTAACAACAGGTAACCTGACCATCCTTCTGCCACCAGCCTGGCTCAGGTGCCTGACTTTATCAGCCAGTAAACTGGGGGTTTGGTGCACAATTTTAAACTTCCTGGCAACAGTAATTCCTTTGAGCTGATTTGGTTTATGCAAGGAATGAGGAAAGCTGCAATCCCTGCAGCAAACAGGACAAGTCGTGCAGCTCAGGTTTGAAACTTTATCTGTTCCCAAAAGCAACAAATCCTGAGAGTGCAAATGCTCAGGGGGGAGATTCAGTGCTGGTCAGTGCTGTCCTAAATCTCATTTTAGTGAGGTCAGTAACAAAGATGTGTGTATTTTCCACTCACCTTGGAGAAATATCCTATCAGGTGACAGCCAGTGTTGTCAGCTTCTGTCATGACATAGAAGAGGAAGGGTTCAACATCATAATACAGAGTTTTGTGGTCCAGGAAAAGTTTTGCCAGCAGACACAGGTTTTGACAGTAGATCTAGAGGCAAAAGGAGAATGGGATTCATGTTTATTGCACTGGAATGTGCCAAGCATGAACACAACTGTGCCTGGGAAATGGCAAGAATGTTCTGAACCATCTGAAATTATGTGGAATCTTTCACACAGAGCAGTTTGGGCCAGGACACAATTCCATTTGTGATGGAACTTGATAAGCCTGGCTTCCTATGGGAATGGATGTTTGTGATCTCAAGCTCTGAATGCCCAAAGGATCAGGGTTAGGCAGGTCTCCCTCACCAAATCAGGCTGCTCCCCTCTCTCACCCAAATCTGACTTGAGTATTCCCACTGAATGGAAGATGGGCAGGAACAATCTGCTGAGGCACAGAAATCCCCCCACTAACTTTCAGGAAGGGATTTTGACCCCCATGTCCAAGCACAATACAAAACAACAGATGGAACTGCTGGAGCACAACAGGACTGAGGAACAGCCACAAAGAAAATGCAGCAAAACTCCTGCAAGAATGGACAGACCAGGCTCCAGCAGCTCTTCTGCAATTAGGGGCAGAAAGGGCCATCTGCCACACCCCAGCCTGGCCTGATGGTCCCAGTTAATCACCTTGTTCTTCTTCCCATCCACTTCAAACACGGAGATGGAGCCTTTGCGGTAGATTTCATCCCCCGGTGGATGTTTCCAAACACACTTTGCCTGCGCCAGGAAAACAAAATGAGGCTGTCACTCCTGTCTTAATCACAGCAACTGAGCTGGAGTTGAAACCATTGACAAGCTCGAGGAGCTCAGAGGGAGCTCTGCCCTGGCTCTCACCATGTGCCTGCGTAGGATTGTCTGGCTCTTCATGTACTTGAGGCAGAACTCACACATGTAGAGGCGCCCGAGGCGGGCGTACTCCTCGGGGTAGGGGGAGTGGTACCACGTGTCCAGCTCATAGCGACCAAAAGCAATGGTTTTAATCATGTTGCTGCCCTCAGTGATCTGCCCCTGGAGCCTCAGCTTCTCCTAGAAGGGAAAAAAATAAGTTAAAAGTAGGTGCAGATGAAAATTTTCTTGAGCAAATCATTTAGTTCGAATCTTCTGGATTCATCTCTCCCTGTGAACGTCTTGCCATGGATGATAAATCCTTGTCATGGATGTAAATCCTGATCTGCAGGGAGAGGGCACAGCCTAATGCTCTGCCTCAGATATTCCAGATGCAACTGTCACCAAAAAGCATCAAAGGATCTGTTGGATCCTCTCTGGAGATGGAATGTGGCTTTGGGAAGCACCTCAGGAGCTTCAGCAACACAAGGTTTTGAGCCCCATTTCAGTCACCACCCATCAGCCACCCTTCCAGCAGGTGAAGGTGCCCACTCTCTCCCTGCAAACCCCTATTACAGTGGCACTGCAGCATTCCTGACTGCAGAGCTCAGCTGCAGCTGTGTGACTGCTCTAGAACATTCTGACATACCTACACTAGCCCCAGAAACCTTCCTATTTCCCCCAGATGTGAGGGGTGGTATTGAACACCTGCTGGGAGGGGCAGCAGGAGCTGAGTCTCACCAGGTCCTCAGACGCCCGTGCCTGCGCTCTCCGGAACAGCTCCAGGTCGTACTCACTGGTCAGGTTTTCCAGGAGAGGCTCCCTGGTGTTGCCATAGGTTTGTCTGTGCTCCTGGAACAATCAAACAACAAGTTTGGCTGCCAGGCTGTTACTGAGCTGGTGGATCTTGCAGCTGGTTTTGGCTGAGAATGCTGCAGGGTGACTGGGACAGCCAAACTCCCGCTCAGGGGTTTCGGAGGGAATGGAAGAATATTCCAACTTAGTGCTTTTACCATGTATTTTTCCTTTTGCTCCTTGCTCAGTCCCGAGTTCCTCTTCTTCCTGAGCTCAGCCACTTTCTCCTTGTAGCGGAGCTGCCTCTCTGTGGGGGCCTGGAAAACCAGAGGTGGGATCCTTCACTGCTCCAAACATTCCCCTTCCCACCCCAAAGGACCTCTGTCCTGGCCCTCACTTCAGGAGGTTTGTTGTCTCTCAACCAAATCCTCTGCTAATAACAGGGCACTGCAGGTACAACACAGGTATGTAAAGCAGGATTTTTTTCTCCCTACCACAGCCTTTGCCAATGCACCTCAGCCCCACAGGACAGGGAGCACTCCTCATGGAATGCTTAATCATGGGAAGAGCCCCGAGCTGGCTCATGAAGTCACCTTGACTCAAATCCAACACTCATGAACTGAAAAATGTGATTCCCCTGGTTTGGTTCTTTTCTGTTTAGTCAGAGTCAAATTGCAGTTTACAGTTCTGCAGGAATTCTTTTGTCCTACACATCAAAGCACATGGAAAAGACCATCCTGAGAATACTCCAGCCTCCTGTGGTATTAGAGGCCAACCCCAGCTCTGCTCTCCCTGGCTGCTCCAGTCCCATTTAAGGGACACTCGCTGAAACAAACCGGAGGTGACAACTGGGGAGCGCCAGGACTGGCAAAGAGCTCAGCTGAGATGTGGGGAAGGTGAAAACCATCAATCCTGGGAACCAGGAGCTGAGTTCTCCCAGTTTTACCTGGTGCCTGGTGGCGTGCCTGTTGTTGTCATCCTGCCGATGGGCCAACATCCGCTCCTCAATCTGCTTATCCCGGCTCTGTGCCCGCACCTGCAACCCCAAATTCACCTGTCAGTGCTGCAGCAACTCCCTGCACTCCTTCTCTCTTTCAGGGCAATGCTCTGGACTGCAGCTCACAGCTCTGACACACAAATGCTGCTGTCTTACAGCTAAAGGCATCAGCTGATACGTGTCAGCTCTGTTTGCTGCTCACAAAGCACAAATCTTGGCATTTTGTCCTAAGAAAACAAAAGGAAGATAAACCAGCAGGTAAAAGAAGGGAAAACATTCACCTTGCACTCGTCTGCTGAGAGGTTGTGGTAGAGTGGGCAGCCTGAGATGGAGAAGTGCCGCTCGTGTTTTCCAGTCAGGTGTCCTGCAAAGGGTCAGAAAAACAACCCAGCTTGTAAGAAATGATCACAAAGAGGGTTAAAAAGTCGCCCAGATCCCTCACAGGGGCAGGCTCAGGTCACTGCCAGTGGGATAGGAGCAGCAAACTTCCTGGTTCGTGGCACAAGGAAGGAAAATCCTTCTCACACTGCCCCAAAAGCTGCACTCCCTGCAAGCAGCCAGGTATGGTAGAGCAATAACTTGGGTCTGAGATCCTGTTGCTGGCAATAAAATCAGTTCCCTGCCTGCAAGACTCTGTGTTTTCCTCCCACACCTGTGCTCATCCTCCTATTTTGGTCCTTATCCTGTCATTCCCCATCACTCCAGAAAACACCTCCAGGAATACTCCTCCAGATACATCTGCATTCAGGCCCCACATCCCTTCCCCAGACCCACTTCTCCTTAATATTTCTAATTAATTCTTAATATCCTAATTAACTGCATGATTTTAGGATGTCTAACTCAACCCAGGTGGGAGCTGGAATATCACAGCAGGAATTCAAAACCCAGCAGATGGATCCTGGAATTACCTAAAGAGTTACAACCAGGGGTGGGGCATTTCATGTTGAAATTGTAGCTCTCGTGGAAGCGGCGCCGCTTGGGGCGGTGAGAGAGGTCACTGCCCGAATCCTTCATGGACATGTCCTTGGCAATGCTCTCATCGTGGGACACGTTGGGGCTGGAGATATCAATGTCAGACTCCGAGGAAGGGGCGTTCCCCGTGGGGGTGCGAGGCGGGGACTCGTCGTGATCCGCTGCATTCTTAGTGTCTGCATAAGGACAGGGATAAGGACGTTACAAATCTGGCAGAGAAAAGCCTTTAAAAAAACACACCTAAAGGAACACCCAAGAGCTGCTCCAACCCTCAGGATACCCTGGGAGGGGGCTGTTCCCCACAGGTTGTCCCCAGCACGCACCTCTGTCGGAGAAATCCACCACCTGCTCGGTCTCGGAGCCGGAGGAGCGTGTCTGCCGCAGGGGGTATTTCTTGGGAGTGACAGGCGTGGGCTGCTGCTGGCTCCGGGTCACCCTCCTCGTGGAGTACACGGGCTCCTCCGCTCCAAAGGACGGGGGGTTACGGACCGGGCTGGAATCTGATCCCAGGGGAACACCAGGGTTACACCAGCAGAACCTCCAGGGACTCACAGTGTGCCCTGAGCCTGCGGGTGATGGTTCTGTCCTGCCACGCTCCGGCCTTCCCCGAGAAAATCTCTGGGATTTCACTCACACCGAGCAAGCGGGAATTACAGCAGCCTGCTCACGACTTAATTACTTAATTAAGCGGTAATTACCAGCCAGCTCCCACTTGGAAAGCTAAAGATCCGTTAGTTTAGATAAGAACTATGAGGGTTTAGGTAACCCTTGGGAAGAGCAGGATTGCTTCCAGTGCAGAGCTGGAGATGGGATCTGTATTTTATCTGGGATTTGGATTAGATTTGTATTTGTAGCTGATTTGGGGTTTGTATCTGTATTTGTGTGTGATCCTACACTGCTCATAAGAATCATGGAATGGTCTGGGTTGGAAGGGACCTTTAAGCTCATTCAATTCCAACCCTTGTGATGGGCAGGGAATATAAATAAAACTACTATTTTGCATTAAAATAATGCTGTCATAACTTAGAGATATCACAGGTATTCCATACACATCTTCCCTCTTGTTTATAAGGTCTAATCACTGCACAATTACACACATATATTTCTCATGTGCAATAAAATTTGTCACAAACCATTTCTTTTTTATCCAAGTGTCTACCAGGAGCAATGGAAATGAGTTTTTATCTCCAGTCATTTTCTCCCCTTGATGCCAGATGGCAACATATGGCCTAACAGCCAAAAACTGCCCACACTAACACTAAAAAAAGAGGTGGACACGTTCCATGTTTCCTTTTATAATCTGGGTGCCAAAGTAGGAGCACACAAAATAACTGGCAATATGTTGGTTACATTTATTGCACAGCAGGATCAGCAAATCACAAAAATACATCTTCCCTTGGAGCAGAGAACCCCCCCAAACAAACAAATGAAGGAAACAAAAACAACCTTCACCTCTAAACCCCCTCTCCTTTGCCTGGCTCCAGTGCCAACATAACTGGAAAGCACATTTTTAGAGTTCCCAGAAAAACGAGGCAAAGCTAGCAGTGGAATTATGATGTTTGATTCCTCTTTCCCCTAATTTCTCACCTTTACTGCTGAACAGAGGACACACACTTTAATTTCCACCACCAGTGCAACCTTTAGATATACAACCTCACCTTTACAATGTGTTTTTTGCCATGCTGTGAATGACCAATAAACCCATACGCCTTTCCATTTACCCTTAAATTCCACATATTTAGACCCTAAATTTTAGGCATATGAAGCACACCGAGCCTAAGAGGCTGGAAGGAATTCTTTGGGCTGTTTTAGCAGAGCCTTTACCTTGGGAGCTCTGGCTGAGCCTGGCCGAGGAGCGGGTCACGCGGGCCGAGCGGCGCGAGGTGCCGTCGCTCTCCGAGCTGTCCGTGTGCTCGGGGTCCGTGGAGAAATCCGAGTCCTCCGTGCCATCCGAGCTGCTGCCCGCGTTCCTCTGAGGCAACACAGGGAACACACGTCAGCAGGGAGCAGCTCACCTCAGGAATATCTCATGGGAGCAGGGAATTTTTGGGGGCGGAAGGACATTAAAGGCCATGGGCAGGGACACTTTCCTCCAAGGTGGCCTTGGATACTTGCAGGGATGGGAAGAATGTTCAGGTAAAGAGATACGCTTGGCATTTTGAGTTGAATTCATCTTTCTTTTGGTTTAATAAATACACAGTGCCAGTGCCTTCAGTAATAAAAAGCTTCAGCAGACTGATCCGCTGGGAAAGGTCGTGGGAGCACAGGATTTTATCTAAAGCAAAAGGTGCTGTTGGGTCATAGATTGGACACGATGATCTTGGAGGGCTTTTCCAACCTGAATGATCTTGTGATTCTGTGATCTATATTCCCACCAGTGTCCCAAACTGGGCAAAGGGATTTTCCACACCAGTGCCCCAAACTGGGCAAAGGGATATTCCACACCAGTGCCCCAAACTGGGCAAAGGGATATTCCCACCAGTGCCCCGAACTGGGCAAAGGGATATTCCACCTCACAGAACGTCATTCCCACTAAATAAACCCCAGGAGTCATCCCAGAGTGGGGGGACCGATCTGGATGTGGCAATGGGGGTCTAACAGGGGTGTTGAGCAATTCTATTCCGCATCGCTCGTTTTCCCCTCCCCTTTTTCAATATTATTTATCCCTATAATTGTATTTTACTTCTGTTTACTCATCAAACCGCTCCTATCTCAGCCTACAACTCTGACTCTCCACATTCCCCCCCGCAGTGAGCTGCGCTTCGTTTGCAGGCGGGGTTTAAGGCCACGGCACGGTGCAGGGACCCACCGGGGTGTCGTGAGGGGCGGGGTGGCCGTGAGGGGACAGCAATGGCGGCGCCGTGAGGGGACGGTGGCGGGAGCGCGGCCCCCGCGCCGCTTTGTTTTGCCTCGCCCGCCCCAGCCAATCGCGGCGTGCGGGGGCGGGGCGAGGCGGCGAACCCGCCAATGGCAGCCCGAGGAGAGGAAAAGCCGGGCCCCGCCGTGCGTGATTGACGGCAAGGCCAGCCAATCAGAGCGAGGCGTGCTCCCACGGTAACGTCAAACCCCGTGGGGGGGCGGAGCGCGCGATGGGGGAATGTGACCGTTGGGGGCGGAGATGGACAGCCGAAACGGCCAATCAGCGCGCAGCCCGGCACGGTAACGCAGCCAATAGGCGGCCAGTTCTGCAAGGGCCTGCCCAATCGGAATCGCCAAGGGGCGGGCCCCGCGGTGCGCGCTGGGGGAGGGAGAACGGGAGCCGTTGCGGGGGGGAGGTGCGATGATTGACACGCAAGGCGACCAATCAACGCGCGGCAGCCGCGAGCGGGAGCCAATCGGAGAGCGCGGGGGGCGGGCGCTGCAGGCCCAAGGCCGCTATTTTCCCCCCGGTTTTGTACCCGGGAGAAGCAGCGGAGGGGCCGGCGAGGGGCAGAAAGCTGCGGCCCGAGCTCGCCGATCCCCCCCACCGGCCGTTTCCCCTCGTTTCCCAGCCGCGCTTACCTTCCTGCGCTGCATCCTGGGCGGGGGCAGCGAGGTTGCCTGTTCCCCGGCACCCGCGGCCCGCGAGGCGGCGCTGGCCGCCGCCGTGTTAGCGCTGGCGGGCTCCGTGGTGACAGCCGTGTCTCCCGCCCTGCGGCACGTCTGCTCCGGCGGCGCCAGCCCCGCTCGCAGCCGCCGTTCCCTGCTCGGTCCCTCACGCTTCCGCCGGGACGCGGCCCACACCCCCTGTCACGTGACCGCGCACCATCTTGCAGCCGGGCAGGCATCGCCGTGGCGCCGCTCTCTTTGAAGCCGCGCGCCGCCATCTTTGGTTCGGGCACGCTGCTCTTGGCGGCGGGCGCAGCGGTGGTAGCCATCTTGGGTGAGGGCGTGAAGCCATCGAGGGTGCGGAGCGGGTGCGTTGCCGCGGGCGCCATGTTGGGTGCGGGCAGGCGGAGCGGCCGGGCCGGGCTGAGGCGGCGGCGGGACCGCGGAGCGAGGCGAGGAGGAGGAAGAACCCGGTGAGTCCCGGGGCTACCGAGCCGGGCCGGACTAGGGCGGGGAGTCCCGGGGCTCCCGGCTGCCCTCCGGAGCCGCAGAGGCCTGGCCCGGGCCTGGGCTGTGGGGCGGGGCCGCGCGCGCGGGGAGGCCCCTGTGGCTAATTGGGGTTAATTGGCTGTTGCTGCTCGCGGGGTGTTTGGCGCGATGGGGATTTTCGGTGGGGTTTTTTTTGTCGGTGTGGTTCTCTGCGAGTTCCTCTCAGTGGGGGATGAGTTGCCGACAGTTGTGGAGAAGCCTGGAATGGTTTGGGTGGGAAGGGACATTAAAACCCATCCATTCCCATCCCCTGCCATGGACAGGGACACTTCCCACCAGCCCAGGGGGCTCCAGCCTGGCCTTGGACACTCCCAGGGCTGGGGCAGCCACAGCTTCTCTGGGAATTCCATCCCAGCCCTTCCCAGGGAGGAATTCCTTCCCAATATCCCATCTAACTCCGCTCTCTTTCACTTTAAACCCACTCCCCTTATCCTGTCCCTCCATCCCTTGTCCCAAGTCCCTCTCCAGCTCTCCTGGAGCTCCTTTAGACACTGGAAGGAGTTCCAAGGTTTCCTTGGATTCTTCCCTCTCCAGGTGAGCACTCCCAGCATTCCCAGAGCAGGAGCTGCTCCATCCCTCTAATTACCCTTCTCATCTCCTCTGCACTCGTGTTTCAACCAGACAACGCTGTCTGTCAACCACAGTAAATCTGTAAAGACTTTTTGGGGAAAACAAGGCTATTTAGTCAAACACAGGATTTCTTTCCAGCTCCGGATTATGAATTTCTCGGGGCTTAATCCTGTAATCCTCGTGAGGGTTTGTCATCCTCAGTCATGCAAGCAATGCTGGTTTTCTCACTGTAAACTGTAATTTCTCGTAGGTGTATCCAAGCTCCTGCGAAATGCTGGAAGGCAAACGTGGAGAAGACATGAAAACCCTCGGCTTTTATCCCAGCAGGGAGGCTCTGGGAAGCACTTTGTGTGGTATGTGAGGCTTTGGGTGCAGATCAGCAGAGATTGGAGAACAATGAGAGTGTGAACAGCTCCAGTCTGGTCGTTTCAGGGAACTCGTTTGCAAATCTACTGGAAGTGGCAGCGGGGGAAAAGCCATAAATGCAGGAATTCTGCCTAATTTATAAGGAAACTGGTCTAGTGGAAGGTGTCCCTGCCCAGGGCAGGGGGTGGAAGGGGATGAGCTTTGAGGTCCTTCCAACCCAAAGCGCTCTGGGATTTGTTGGAGGGAAAAGCTCCGAGGGAAGTGGGATTGGAGCAGCTGCAGGTGCCACCACCACTAGATGTCAGTGGATGAAGCAGATGGAATTTGGGAGCAGAGGGGAGCAGTTTCTTCAGGGCTGGTGTAGCTGCTGCTCACCAGGAGCCCATTGGGGTTAAGCTCCTCTTTATAAGGTTCTTAAGACAGACTTTAAGTGTCAGAGTTTTCTAAGTTGGAGTTTTCTGATGCTAAACCAGAAAGTTTAGAAACACAGACTCAACAGAACATCCTGAGCTGGAAGGATCATCAAGTCCAACTCCTGGCCCTGCCCAGGACAGCCCCAAGTTTGTCAAGTCCTTGATGATGGAATTTCATGTTAAATCACATAAAAGTGATTTTTTTTCGTTTTAAAATCGTCATTTATTGAATATATGGAGGTTACAGATTGCCACTGGTGTCAGCAGAAATCTCTTGCCCTGAAGATCTCAGGGAATCTGGTCTCAGGCTCTGGAGACACAGCCTTGAGTGAGCTGCCATCACTTTTATAAATTTGGAATTGTTAGGAAGCAGAATAAATGTTTGTAAAGCACCTGTGGATTCTTTAAATCATTCCCTGTCATTCTTTGTGTGTCACTTGCTGTGATCTGTTCCTGCAGGGGACTTTAACTGTGTTTAAAGCAACTGAAACTCTGTAGAATGAAACTACACCATAAAAACACTTTAACAAATCTCCCTTTTAGGTGCCCTCCCAGCCCAGCCCTGGGGGGGAGAGTTATCCAAAGGCTGGGATAATGCTGGAGAGCTGGAAAGATCCAGATGTGGAGATCCAGGGTAGCTGCTGCTGTCACTTGCACATCTTCAGAAGGTGAGTAGAGGGAGGATCCCTCTGGTTTGGGCTCCTGACTAATCTTTTTAATATTTGGGTTTAGGTGCAGGTGATAGAGCAGCACCAGGGGCCTCTTGTCCCAGCATGGAGGGAGTGAGGAATTCCTGATGGAGTTCCGTGTCTGTGGGTTGGGACACTCCCAAAGGGGCACTTTTGCTGTGGAATGGCTGCTGTTTGCTGGCTGGATTTTGGGACAGAGCCCGAGGAACCTGATCCATGTTGGATTTTGGGGGTCAGAACCCAAACTGTTCTGTCCCCAGCTGAGAGGCCTGAGCTCAGTTCTTGGCCAGGTCCAGTGTGAGGTGCAAACAGGGCAGTGCAGATTTGGATACGAGTGGGAGGAGCTGCAAAGAACAGGATTTAAAGGGGTAGGAATTCCATGGAGCCAGGACAAGCAACAAGCTGGACCCAAACTTTGAGTCTTTACTTCTGTATAAAACTCTCCAGTGGCTGTGGGACTCTTCAGGAACAAACCCAACAGCAGCAAATATATTTAATTCACACAACTGTGCAGCTCAAACAGGGATTTCTTTGCAGACTGACTTTCTGTTTCCTACTTTTGCATCAAAAAAAAGTAGTAATGAGCTGTAATACATCGGGGTGGGGGGTGAGGTTTATTCTTTTCAAGCCTGAAGCTGGTTTGGAGTTGGGTGGACACTTGATTTAAGTATAAATAACCCCAGAAATGCTTGTGTGGGGGGAATGGTGGCCCTGGCTGGAGCTGCAGCTCTGCAAACCCCACCAGCTGTGGGTGGCTCGGGGTGTTCCATGCACTGGAACAGAATCCATGGACTCTTCCCTGGGGCTCTGGCAGCAGACACTGAGTGGAGCCTGAGTTTCCTGGCATCAGGAGCAAGGTCAATCCAGCCTGGCCTACATCTTTCTTTTTTTAAATTGTGATGGAAAAAAAAAGAAAGAAATCCAAGCTGAGTTTTGCTGAAAGCAGAAGTTTTTCACTTGGTTACAGCTGATTCCAGCCCCACTGGGCCCCTTCCTCCCCTGGGTCTCACAGGATCATCTCATTATTAAACAGTTCCAATAAAAATGCATTTTACCCTGGCAGGACTAAAGCCTATTGATAGGCTGGGTATTTTTGTGCCACCCTCGTCCTGTCCCTGCCCAAAATGGGTTATTTTCTTGGATTCTCTTTGCATTTGTGATCTGCTCCTTTAATACATTCCTTCCAGTCTAGGCAGAGCTCTCCAGCTGCCTGGCACTGGAGTTACTGCCTTGCTCCCTAATCAATCAAGGCTGCTCCAGGCTGCCCTAAAGGAAAACCCTGCTCATGGACACAAACTCTCACAGGTGTAGGAAACATCTGTCACCAGGGAGGACCCTGAGGTGGGAAGTGAAGGTGAAACCTGACCCTGTTTGGCACTTCAGAGCCCATCCTGTGGGCAGTTCTTCTCCATCAAACTTTGGAGCTCAGTTTGCAGCTGACAGGAATATTTTGGTCATGGTAAGAACCTTTAGGCTGTTAAAAACAGGTTAGATGTGAGTATAGCAGGGACAGAATTTATCTTTACTTGCTCCACTAATTAAGGAGTGATCCCTAATCACTGTTGCTGTAGTGGTGGAGAGGTAATTAAAAAGTACCTCTTTAGATCCAAAATAAAAATAAGAGGAAGGGAACAGAGAAACAGCTGGCACCCCAGACTAAAGGGTGGAGTGTGTTTGGAGGATCAGCAAAGGTCAGGAAAATAAGGAGCCTTAAGATAAGGAGTAAGAGAGTTGTAGTGGGACAGGGTGGAAATAAGAACCAGGGCTGAGAGCAGACTCCAACCAGTTGGGTCCATGACTAATTGTTGGGATGGTCTGACATGCTCCAGGATCAAATATCCATCAGTTTGGCAGGTTTCTCTTTCCCTCAGTTCCCTGGGAAGCTGCTGAGCTCAGAGCATTAATGCTGAGGGAGCCAAAAAGCCACCAAATGGTCAGTCCAGGATGGGAGGACATCACAAAATGGGAGCTGTGGCTTTTACACCAGTTTGTATTGTGTGATATGATCACTGGCCTTTATACCTCTAATTGGGGGGGGGAAAACCCCCTGTTTTTTATGCCTCTAATTAGGAGAAAACTTTGTCTTGGTTGGAGCAAACTGTCAGATAATTAAAGCCTGGGGTGAGCAGTGCTGGTGCTTTGTGGGACTCGTGTCCTGTTAGAAGTGCTGCAAAATGGCTGTGCTGGGCTCGTGTGCCAGCTGGAACTGCTGATTTCCTTTGAAACTCCTGCTTTTCTAATTATTCAGGGCAAAAAAAAGCTCCTTCCCATATGAACTCCTGGCTTGCTGAGCTCCAGGGTGAGCCAAGTAGGTGATTTTCTTCAGCTCTGCATTTTTTCCTAATTACATTGTGCCAGTTGTTCCCAGCAGTTTGATTTACCTGTGCTTCCCAATTCTGAAATTCCAGGTTCTGGAAAAGCTCAGCAGCACTTCTGGGGGGTGTTTGTCTTGGGATTGCTGTGGATCTATAAGAGGATATCTTTTTTTTTTATGTCAAGTTTTTGTTTCTATAGCATGTTTTTGGTACTCGTTCCCATCTAGTTCAGCTGGAGGAGAGGGAGGCAGAGCTGTGGGAGCTGCCAGGCAGGAGCTGGGCCATGAACTGGAGCTCTAATTGCTGCAGACTGGGAAACCAGGGGATTTGCTTCTCCTGAAAACAGAAAGCTTCCTTTAACACATTCTCTAAAATATTATTCTTTTATTGCACGTTTTACATCTGATTTATTCATCTAATGCAGCTTCCTTAGTCTGATGTTGGCTAATTCCTGAATCCATGTCTTTGGGCATGGGAGGAGAAACAAGCCCAGCCCTTGGGATGAGCCACCATAAATCCCAATTCCTGGTGTCCCCCAGATGTGTCTGTCCCTTTGGACACTCAGATTCCAGCTCCTGCAGGGCCCCATGGCACAGAGCAGGGGGTTCCCCCAGTGCCATCAGCACTAATTAAAACTGGGAATGCAACTGCTGTGGGTGTGTGAGGAGAGGGTCCCAAAGAGGATAATGACTCCATCCCTGCTGTGTGTGTTTGGCAGGAGGAGCTGTGGGGTGCCAGCAGTGGGAGCATCAGGAAGATGCAGCACCAGGTATAAAACACATTTTATGGGGGCTGGAGCTGTGAGGGTTTAAATTGCTATGGGGCTAATTGACTGATTCCCTGTCCCTGCATCCCTTTCCATGCCCCATTCTGGGCTTGGCAGTGGTGGCTTTGAAGTGCCCTCCTGCTTGCTGGGCTGTGGGTGATTCCCACTGTCAGGAGAGGCTTCCTGCCTTTCCATGGCTTAGGGAAACTGCTCTATTTCATAATGTCTCCTTACTCTTAGCAGGGCTTGTGCTCTGTTCCCAAAACTCCCACTGTTTTCACTGCAAGCATGACCAGACTGTGAAATAGCTTGGCTGGTCTGGTGAATAATCTGTGAGTCTCTTTTAATAAACTGCAGTTTTATTTATCTTGCTGCTCTTTAGAGCTTTTCATCTCCAAACATTCGAGTGCAGAAACTGTCCAGCAGTGAAACGCAGCCGTGTCTCTTGGGGATAGAGTGGGAGGCAGACAGGCAGGCATTTTACTCCACAGTTTAGAGTGAGAGGAATTTTGTTCAAGGACAATGAGGGAAAGCTTAGCTTGTGTGCTGAGTGACCCTTTGATCTTCCACGTTCATGCTCAGCTGATCAGGACTTTAAATCTAAGCTCTGTCTCCCTCCTCCCCACAGCAAACAGCCAGAAATATAATCTCCCCTGGGACTGGACCAGAAGGACAGGGCTGCAGGGGCAGCTGCTCAGCCTGCCATGGCCCTGTTTTCCTGCCCCTTCCTGCTGTGACACCCACAGGGGGCTCAGGAGGGGTGGGTGGCACTTGTGGGGTGGGCTCAGAGGGGCCCCAGGGGGAGGACAGGCCTGGGCTGTCACACAGAAATCCCCTGTTGTGTCTGCAGCTTGGGGGGAGCTGCAGGTTTCAAACCAAAAGCAGGTTCAGGTGGGATATTGGGAAGGAATTCTTGGCTGGGAGGGTGGGAAGGCCCTGGCACAGGTTGGAGCAACCTGGGCTAGTGGAAGGTGCCCCATGGCAGGGGGTGGCACTGGCTGGTCCTCCATGTCCCTTCCATCCCTGAGCTGTGATCCCATAATCCTGAATCTCTGTGGTGTTTGCTCATTGTGCTGAAATGCCTTTGGCTTTCTGAGGCTCTGGGAGGTGGGAGTAGCTCCTGGTGCTGGGGAGGGTCCAGCTCCCCTGTGCCAGCAGAGAAGGTTCCAGAAGGTGCTGCACAGATGGGAAGGGGCAGGCAGAGGGTGATACCTTGAGCAGCTGTAAAGGTTGTGTTGCTTGTGCTACCCTGCAGCACCTCATCAGGAGCCTGAAGGACAGGGCTGGAGTGCAGCCTGTGGAATGTGGGGCTTGAATTTCCTCCCACTGCGTGCTGTGTGTCTGTCAGGGAGGGATAGGGAAAGGCCTCCCCTGGAGCAGAGAAATTGGGCTGGCTGATAATGTGCAGCTCAGCTGGGCTACGAGGGCTGCAGCACATTTGATAGGCAACATGTGGTGCTTTCCTGCCTCTTCCTCCACCTTAATCCAAACTGTGGGGTTTTAAACCTTGAGGGGAGGGTTTGGTGAAAGCAAAACTTGGCCTGGAGTCAGAGTGGGGCTCAGTTGTGCTGAGCCACTATTATTTTTTTCCCCTCTTCCTTGCTTATCTGCAGGGTGAGATGTGGTGGGAACAGCCCAGCTGTGTGACCTTCTTTGTGCTGAAACAAAACAGCCCCGAGGAGGGAATATTTTTAATTTGGTCCAGCTGGGGGTATTGGGTTCTAATCACTGTGCCCTAAAAAAAGACACTGTCACAGTGAAACTGAAAGGTCAATTTGAATGTTTGAGGTTGGGAGTCCCCAGAAAAACTGAGGTACCAGTTCATCAGTGGGAAAAGAATATGGTCAAGACTTCTCTATTTGGCACTTATGGCCCTTTCTCAGTGCAGTTTTATGTTCTTTTGTGCACCTGTACTTGGGTAGTCCCCTCTCCATTTCTTTTCCTTGCATTTAATTACCTTTCACCTTGTTAACAGCTACTGTGGACCTTGGGAAGGAAATATTTTCAGGAGGGGTGTCTTTCCTTGAAGAAATGTCTGTACACAGAGGAGCAGCAAGGTCAGGGATGAGCCAGGGATGGATTTACCTCTGCAGAGGGAGCTGGGATAGGGAGAACTGTCAGAACAGACACTTGAGGCCCTGTTTAATTTAAAACCGAATTTGAGGTTGTAAAATTGAGTGGCTGGAGAAACACTTGTCATTTTTTGGTAACTCTCACTGCTGATGTTCTGGAATGTTCCCTACCCACCCTTAGGGGCAGCCCTGAGAACAGACCATTGTGCTTTCACCTTATCAGAGATCTCCAGCCCTTATCAGAGATCTCCAGTGCTCCTTCCTGGAAGAGATAGGGCTGGGGGGTTTGGGTGGGGTGATCAGTTTGGGGGGGTGGCTGCTCAGTTTGATGGGGGATGATCAGTTTG
>JAXCLP010000081.1:766596-779806 GCA_035584035.1 Lepidocolaptes lacrymiger | reverse complement strand
CTAAATCCCAGTAACTCAGGTGTGAGTTACACCTCACCTGTACCACAGGGAGCTAAATCCCAGTAACTCAGGTGTGATTTACACCTCACCTGTACCACAGGGAGCTAAATCCCAGTAACTCAGGTGTGAGTTACACCTTACCTGTACCAGTGAACTAAATCCCAACACCTCAGGTGTGAGTTACATGTCACCTGTACTAGATCCTAACACCTCAGGTGTGATTTACAGCTCACCTGTCCCACCCTGTGTGACTCCCTGTGCCTCAGGGTGTCCCAAAGCTGCTGTGGGGCTGTGCCAGGAGGGCAGGTGGGTGTGAGGGGAGCACTCTGAGTTCCTGCACATCCCTCCCAGCTCAGGTGTAGAGGCCCCTAAATTCCTTTGTAATGAATTCCTGCTTCAGAGGCGAGGAGGATGTGAAAGAGGGGCAGCATAAGATTTTCCCCTTGGAGGAGGAATAAATATTGAAGGTTTTCTGCTGGCTCCTCTCAGCTGCTGTCACTGACCCTGGATGGGCTCACGGGGGTGTCCCAGGACCACATGAGGAATCACTACCAGACAGGCTCCAACCACATGATGCTCAACGTCAACCTCTGGTCCACCCTGTTCCTGGGGGCTGGTAAGGACACAGGGCACAGCCTGTGCCACCCCGGGGCACACACATTGCCCTGAGCTCCAGAAATGGGCCTGGAACACGTTTTTGGAGGAAACTCCATGGTGTGGTTTGGGGGGTGGGGTTTGTTTGTGTCTGAAAAGGGAGGGTTGCTCAGTGTAGCTCTGCCAGTGCCCACCAGTGACTCCAGTCAGGAGCAGAAACCAGAGCCCCAGCCGGGCTGGAAAGGGCTTGGAACAAGCTGGGCTAGTGGGAGATGTCCCTGCCTATGGCAGGGGTGGCACTGGATGAGTTTAAGGTCCTCCCAACCCAAAGCATGCCATGATTTGATGATTAGGCTGTAGCCCTTCTAATTAGTTGCTGGGGACTGTTTTGTTGGAATTTGATCCGTAGATAACAATTGCTCTGTTCATTAATTAACCAGGAAGGTGACTGCCTTTTCCCCTGCTGTTTTCCACTTTGGAATTTACTCTGCTTTCCACAGTTCCTGTGGGGATCTGAGTGTAAATTGGAATTACACCACATAGTGGGTGGCTGTGGGGCTCCCAGTTCAGGGTTTCCCATCTTGGCCTGTCTTCCAGGGATCCTGTTCACTGGGGAGCTCTGGGAGTTCCTGAGTTTCACGGAACGTTACCCCAGCATCATCTACAACATCCTGCTCTTCGGCCTCACCAGTGCCCTGGGGCAGGTGAGTGCTCCTGCCCTGCTCTCCAGGATCCTGGGATGGCTCTTGGATCACCTTGTGCTGCTCTGGGTGGTGCCTGGACCCCACACAGGCCATGGCAGGAGGGTGGGACTGGATGATCTTCAGCCCAAACCACCCTGGGATTCTCTAAAGCCAGTTGAAGTTTGTGTGCAGATTTGAAGGGAGATCCTTCAGCTCTGTCTCCATGGATTATCACTGGACACATGATCCACGTTGTCCTTTTCCTAGTGCTGGTGACAAACAGCATCTCTTTGTTCTCCACAGAGTTTTATTTTCATGACTGTGGTGTACTTTGGGCCCCTGACCTGCTCCATCATCACCACAACCCGCAAGTTCTTCACCATTTTAGCGTCCGTCGTTCTGTTTGCCAACCCCATCAGTTCCATGCAGTGGGTGGGGACCATCCTGGTGTTCCTGGGTAAGTCTGGCCAGCAAATCCCTGACATCTTGGGGTCAGCTCCTCAAAAAGTCCCTCCTTGTATTACCACACTCAAGGAACGGGACCTCCAGCAGATCCACTGGGGGTTTCCCCCCACACCTGGTAAATCCTCCCAAGGCACTGTTAACGTGGGGCTGATGAGCTGCTTTTTGCCCAAAATTCCTTGGCTTGTGCTCGTTTGAGGAACACAAAGCATTTTTTTTGATGCTTTGCCTTGTTTTGTGTCTTTGCAGGCCTTGGACTCGATGCCAAATTCGGGAAGGGAGTAAAGAAAACGTCGCATTGAGGCAGTGGTTGATTGGTTGATCTCTGCAGCTGGAATGAACTTTTAATTTATTGTCTTGTACCTCAAAATCTGTTATGAAACTGGACTCAGGATAGGTAATCAGGAGGAGACTGTGTGGAATTGTTTTCTTCTTTTTTTTTTTGTTTGTTTTAGTTTTTTAATTCTGAATTGTCTTACAGATGCAATACTTTAGTTTGAAGTGTAATTAAGCTTTTTTGTTTTTGTTTTTCTCTGTAATCAGAGCTGCATCACTAGAGCCGAGCAGCAGGATGACATTCTTGCCTTAACAGGAAAGCAAATCCTTCATATCTTTATTAAAGAAAAACACACAATGGCCACTTTGCCAGGACTTTAATTCCAGTTGATTTGGGGGAGCCGTGGCTCTGCTCCCCAAGGAGGGGCTTAGGCTCAGAATTATGTGAGTTCTTTGGTGTGGCCTGCAGTGATCCTGGATTAAAGGCTGGAGACAAGCCCCTCTGCCTGTGTGGTTTTCCATCAGGGAGTTGGGATGTTCTTCCCTTGGGATGTGCAGTTGGAATGCCAATATCCTTTCTCCCAGCCCTCCCACAGCCCAGCTCCTGGCGCTCCACAGGGAGCCCCTTTAACCAGGGGGGGCCCAAATTCATTCTTTGCCCCCCAGCCTTTCCCCCCTCCCCTGCCAGACCTGCTCAGGGGGACAGCAGTTAATTACAGGGCCCTGGTTAATTGGGCCCTGGTTAATTAACAGAGTCCTGGCTCCGGCAGGGAGAAGTTCTGTAGTGATTCTTCCAAGCAGGACTCTCCAAGGAGCAAAGTTTCCACATGAAAGGCTGTTCCTGCAGCTGCCTCTTGCTCTCCATCTGTTCAGGGGGTTGGCCTCTTGTCCCTCCAGATGGGATCTTGATCTCTTTCCTGAGCAACTCTTGGAACTCTCTCTCTGCTTTCCCACCCCTCCTGTGTTCCTACGACTCTTTGGGCCTCAGATTTGGGTTTCATCTCATCTCAGTGTCCAGGAGTTCCACTCAAACTGTGCCTCGTGCAGAATCAAACCCGAGGCTGGGAGAGGGTTTGTCACCTCTTTGCTGGCTTAGATTTGTCTTAAAGGTCAAGTGCTAATTAGCAAACAAACATGTTCTCTGAGCAGAGAATGCTGAAGTAAAAGTTTCTGGGATTAACTCCGTGCCTGCTGCCTGGTGAACACCTTGTGCTGGCACCTGCTGAGGGCACTTCCTGCTTCCCAATGTCTCCAAGGTAATTAATTATTTCTGTTCTGTAAAGGGAGCAGAGAAATTGCACGGGTTGTTTGTGAACTCTGTGGCAGAGACAAGAATTAATTATCTTTTGTGGGATTTGATCATAAAGCTGTGTTTTCTCTGGGCTCCTCTGTCTCTCAGCACTAACTTAAATTTAACTAATTCTCAAACCCAGCAACCAGAAACAATAAAAACATCCAAGGGGAGCTCTTGGCTCCATTAGTTTTGCAGACTTGTTTTCCTTTCTGTTAAATTAATAATCCAGTGTAGGAATACACTTGTCCCATGTACAGGGACTGCTCTCCCCAAACTCTTCCCCCCTAAGTCTGGGTGTAGCTCTAGGAGTGTCTTAAACCCAACCAAAACCCAAAGACTGGGGTAATTCTTTTCTTACCCCTGGAAAAGAGCTGCCAGAGTTCCAGGGGAGCTCCTGCCCCAGGCCCCAGGCCTGTCCCCTGTCCCCCAGCAGCAGAGGGAATGGAGCTGGGAGCTTCCCAGGCTCTTTCTGAGCCAAGGAAGTCTTCCCCAATACCTTGAGCTGGTCTGTATTCCGAGCACAGATCTGGAGATCAGCCTGCCAAGGAGGAGGAAAAGAAAGGAGATTTTCTCCTGCTTGCTGCAGGCTCCCTTGACCCACTTTAGCTGCAAAGCCTGTTCCTGGTGCTGCTCCAGCTGGTTCTTCCCTCGCTGCTGTTCTGGCTCCCAGTCAATAAGAACTCCCCAAAACAGAGGCAGCTCTTGCAGCTGCCTGGGTGTGAAGCCCTGGCTCTCCTGGGCCTCCTCTCCAGAGCTCAGGTGCTGTGGGGTCCCTGGGGAGGCTGCAGGAGCAATCCAAGGAGCTGTTCTCACATCTCTGCTGGGCAGGTTAACAGCTCTGCACAGAACAAACGGGCCCCTTTGTGCCAGGGCTGCTGTGACAGTGACACATCCACGGCCTGAGGAGCCTCCAGGGGGATGTTCCTGCTTGGGTCCAGCTGTCTCCTGAAATAAAGACAGCTAAACTCCAAAGGGACAGGGTTAGGAGCCAATAAAGTTCCCATCTTCTGTTATTTTTATCTTTTAGGAATGGTAGCTCTTCTCCAAGGCACTTTTGCAGAGGGATAACTGTGTTTAATAGTTTTTTGGCTTTGTTTCTTTTTGTAAACAGCTCAAGTGTCTTCAGAGGCAGGGCTTGAGCTTGGGTGAAGTGTCAGGAAGCACTTCTGCCCTCCAGAGATGAGTAAAGTACAAAGTGTTGACACAACTCCCTGTGGTTCAGATCCTGCAGAAATCCAGGGCAGGGCTGTGCAAAGGGACCTTTAACTCCTGATCCAAGTTCTGGTTTGCTTATTCCAAGAAGGAAGTGACCAAGGAAGGTCCATCCAGCCAAGACCAGGCCTTGGAGCACCCTGGGCTGGTGGAAGGTGTCCCTGCCCATGGCCAGGGGTGGCACTGGATGAGCTTTAAGGTCCTTCCAACCCAAACCATTCCATGATTCTGAGTGTTCCATGTGGTTCCAAGTGCACCTGGCAGCAGTTCAGAGGTTCTAAGGGATTAAACCCCAGTGCCCAGATTCCCTGGGCTTCTCCTCTGCCTTAGTCTCTGCTTTTATTAGACATTCTCCAGTTTGCAGAAAGGTGCAGAGCCAGGTAAATAAGAGACCTTGTCCTCTTCATTCCTGTGAGCTCCCCCTGGCCTGTGGCCCCAGCTGGAAGCCAGCACCAGTTTTGTGATGGTATTTCCCCAAATGGGAAGTTTGGGGAAGTGAAAGCATTGCCCTGGTGATGGGGGCTTTGGGCACTGCCTGTGGAATGCTCTGAGCCTGGGCTGGCTTGCCAAGGAGTTCCTGAAGGGGATGTTTGTGCTCTGCTCCTTCCTCAGCAGATGTGGCCAGGCTTTCTGTGAGCAGAGGAGGGCGGGAGTGCAGCTGGTAGGAGATGAATTTCTGAAGTGCCTCAGACAAAGCCCTGCAAGTGCAAAACACGAAGGTCAGGCTGTGTTCTGAAGAGATCCCTTTCTCCTCTCTCCTGTTTTTTACTGGCTCCACAGTCCCAGCGCTGAGCCCTCCCAGGCCTGGGCAGTTACCAGCAGGGGGAACTCTCATTTCAACCATTTTCAAAGAGCAGGAGGAGAACAACAACAACAAAAAAAGCCATTCCTGTTTAATTAGTGATATAACTCTGCTTCTGGAGTCTTTGTGTGCAGCAAAACCAAGGTGGAAATCAAGGTCTTCCTCCATGTGTATTCTCTTTAATCCCTCCTGCCCAGCAGCAGAGCCCACCTGGAGCTCAGTGGTTTGGAGCTGGGGGATAATCCCCCTGTTCTGCAGTTCCAGGCAGGGCTGGCCACTCCAGCAGCTGCTTCCCTGCTCACAAACACCACTGGCAGCACAGATTTGAAAACATCCCTGCCAGAATTCTCCCTGGACCCCTGTCAGCTCCTGGTGGTGCTGGGGAGATGAGAGGAGTCAGGCATGGGCAGAACAAACAGACTCCACTGTGGCTGTGCTGGCCCTGCAGGAGGAACCTGCTGATGGCTCAGTGAGGAAGGTGAAGTTTTGTTTCAGAGCTGAGACGTGGCATCCACAGGGGGGGAGATTTGGCAGCTGCGTCCCTTTGCCTTTCATCTGCCTTGGGTTTCTGAGCTCCTTCTGCAACTCCATCAGCAGATGTGGAAAAAAAACCAACCCAAATGTTTAGAGAGCACAGTCAGGAGCTGGTATTAAATGTGGAGGGTTTGTTGAGGTGGATATAACCCTGTAAAAGGGAATTTTCTGGTCAGAGGACAGTAAAGATGGAGAAGGAATTGTCATTACTCCTTTGGAGTCAATGAGTTGCCAGTCCTGAGGATACCTGATTAGGAGGACAGCAAGGGAAGATTTCCATGATGGTCCTTATACTTAGAATAGTTTTCTGCAGGTGGGGCAAGCACCCCACTTTTAACCCAATGTTGTGATTTCCACCTGCAGTGGCCCTGGAACATGAGCAGGGACCACCCAAGGCCCATCTGTACCAGCCTCTCCCCATGGACAGCAGCAAACTCTGCTCCAAAGGATTGTTTTCCCCCTAAAATGGAACATTATGAGGCCACCAAACTCCCAGCCCTCTCAGTAACTTCCAACAGCAGGATCATTGTTTCTGTGGTGCTGGACAAAGCAGACAGTGGAGTTTGTATCCTCTGGAAATAAAATTCCTTGACATCCATGAGCTAAACTTCCAAAAATCCCTTCTCAGAGCAATGCCAGCTGCTCCCCAGGCTGATTCCTCAGCAGCTCTGAGGAGCTGAATCTGTTTTCATGACAGATGTTCAGGCTGCTGTGCTTGAGCTCATTCTCAGAACTGGGGTGTCACATTCTCCCCAGGTTTTGAGAGAGCTCAGTGTCTTTGGTTAATTGGCTTGATGTGGATGTGGCAGGAAAAACAAATTCCTGGAATGGTTTGGGTTGCAAGGGACCTTAAAATTCATCCCATTCCATACCTTGCACTGGCCCAGGTTGCTCTACATAACAAGGCCTGGGATGTATCAAGTGCATGGGTTTGACATAAACCTTATTTTCTGTGGTTTGATAAACTCTAAGGTGTCTTTTCCCCCCTTGTCTCTATGACATGACTCATATCATCAGTTAAAATCAGAGGCACTGGTTCAAATAGCTTCATTAATATTTCTCAGCAGCAAGACACCATTACCTGAGAATTGAAGAAATGCCCAGGATGAGATTAATTATTTTTGCAGTCAGTAAATATTTTAGGAAGTGTGAGTTACATAAATCCTGGGAAGCCACGGAGGATGCAACATTTCATTTCATTATCTATAAACTTACCCTGTCACAGGGAGGGGTAGCACAGTCCAGTGGAAAAAGGAGCTCTGGAATTGGGAACCTTGACTTTGATGTTTGGAGCAGCAATAGTTAAGTCATAATATTTGTTAGAATTAGTACAAAAAATACACATGGACAGTTAATATGAACTTTTAGCATTGTGTGGAAAGCACAGATTTAGAGAGATCTCCTCTCTCTCACCAGCAAGAAATAGAAGAAGAATAAACTGTGATTTAGGTATGAATCCCAGAGCTGAGTAGATGAAGAATTCTAAGGTTGTGGATACCTTAAAAATCCTTTTCCTTAACTGCTGTTGTTCCCTGAAGGTCCAGACTGCAAATGCACTTTTACATTTTCCCTTTCCTAAATCCCTTCTCTTCATTATTGCCTATTTTTTATTTGCTGCATGTACTTCCTCTCCTTTTTTTAGTTTAGTTTTGGGTTGTTTTCAGCTCTTTGAGCCCTTTATGCTCATCCAGACTTTCATGTTCTGTGCTACAGAGTGAATCTTATCCTCAATTTCCAAGTCTTTTGTCCAATTATCTCCCTGTACCTGCAGAAGGGGAAAGCAGCAGTGATAAACACCTCCAGCCTCTGCTGCAGCCCATTCCCACTCCTCCACCAGGCAAGATCACTGGGATAACATTGAGGATTAATCCCTGCTCGTGGAGAAAGGCTGGTTTGAATAAACTTGAGGACTTTGGACAATGTTCTGAGCTCCTCCAGCCTTGCAGGTGCTCGCAGAGTTAACAACATCTTGGGGAAAGGAAAATAATTTCACAGACCATTAGGGCTGGTGGGAAGCAGCAGGATCAGGTTTTAATGAATCCAGGATCAAAAGCATCTTAAAGCAAACCAGCCTAAAAACAAGAGCAGACTCATCAGGGAAGGCAGGAGATGCTTCTGAGGAGAAACAAAGCACCAACTCAAAGACGTTGGGGAGTCACTTCCTCACAATTGTGCATTTTAAAGTATAATTTCCTCTTCTAAAAATTAGCTTTGATACTTTTCCAATACAGGTAAAAATAGCAAAATGAACAGATTCCCTGCAATTAAAATTTCCAAGTCAGAGTTTTTTCTAAAGCAGGTCAAAATATTTTTTTTTAGCAATGTTTGTTTTCTCACAAACAAAAGTAGTTTTTAATCAGAGCAAAAATGACTGAGTTAAGTTATTTTATGGTATTTTGAAGTCAAGAAAGTGAATTGGGATGAGAAATGTGCATAGCAGTAAGTTTGGGATGGTTGGGATGTGAGAAAGGGGATTATCCCACCACTGGGAGGAATTTCTCCATGGGAAGGGTGGTCAGGCCTTGGAAGGGGCTGCCCAGGGAGGTTTGGAGTCCCCACCCTGGAGGTGTCCAGGGAAGGACTGGAGGTGGCACTCGGTGACAAGGTGGGCATCGGGCACAGGGTGAGCTCCATGGGCATTTCCAGCCTCAGGGATCCTGGATTCTGGGACACAAGTGCCACCAGATCCAAATGGCAGGAAGGAAAGAACTCATGGATGAAGTGCCCAGGTTGGGACAGTTCTCAGCAGGGGCACAGCCTGGAGGGGAAGGGACATTAAATCCCATCCAGTGCCACCCCTGCCATGAGCAGGGACACCTTCCATCAGCCCAGGGTGCTCCAAGCCCTGCCCAACCTGGCCTTGGACACTTCCAGGGATGGAGCAGCCACAGCTTCTTTGGGAAATCCATTCCAGTCCCTTCCCACCCTCCCAGGGAAGTAAAACCCACTTAAAGTAAAACCCAGCTAAAGTGAACCCCACCTATTTCCTATATTCTTCCTCTATCCCTCTGCATTTCTGAACTGGAAGCAGCCAGTTTCCCATCTTTGCCCTTTTTATACGTATGAATAAGCTGCTTAATTCCTCTTCACTTTTGAAAGATGGGCAATATTTCACTTGCCCTCCTACTCCATGCAACACTGAAGGCTTTAATTTACAGTGAAGGAAACCTGGGGCCACTGGACTCACTGTCTTGCTCGGTGCTTGCCATTCTGTTGCAAATTAAATTGGGAGGAGAAGGGTTGCAAAAGCAAAGCTCACCAGTTTCCTCTCCCTGGAGGATGCTCAGACTGCCACGCTTGGAAGACTCCAGGATCTCAGCAGCCCTTCCTTTCCTCACAAACCATATCAGCACTTGGTGTGCTGTGTGTAATTTAACAATTAAACCATAAAAGCCTTCAATATCAGGACTCTTTAATGACTTAAATTTAAAACAAACCATACCCTCAAACCCAGCAACGATTCCATTACAGTTTGTGGCGCCACCACAACGTTCCTTTTGCTTTGCATCTGGAAAATGAGTCCTACAGGTCTCACTGGCATAAGGAGAGGGGAATCAGCACCTTGCAATGTTTTTGTTACTGTTGCATCTATAAAAGCCTCATTAAGTCTCCCCAGTGATTGAGATGGGCTTTGTGTAAAACGGGTCTGTTTGGTTTTGTAACAAAGATGGCAAAGACAGGAAATAATGAAATAACTGTTTTCATACTCTCTCCATGATGGGAAGCCTATATGAGATTTTAATTAGTGCTGCTTTTTCAATAACTCTCTATCCCCTACGTGTTGCAGATTCTTTCCTGGATAACAGGCAGATAATTATGAGGATCCTGTTTCTCAGCCTCTCACTGAAGGGATGGCTGATACATTTAATCATGATGTAGAAATGCTGGCAGCTTTCTCCGGGTTCAGCCTCTCCCTAATTACATTTCTAGAGTTTTTGTAAATTGAAAGGGAAAACGTAGGGACAAAATAATTAAAACCAAAGAGGAAGTGAATATTAAAAAGCAGGAGCTGGTTAAAATTCTTGCACTCATGGCCATCAGTTTAATCAGCCACAAGTGACAACCACACTGAGATGGACACGAGATAACAGCTCCAAAGCTGGGTGTGCATCAGCATTTGGTGCTCCTGCTCAGGGGATAAAACCCACTTGTATCACTGAGGGGAGAATTATCCCCTCAGCAAATGCACTTGAGAATTCAGTGCTCTCACTTGCAACACATCAGCTCATCCCCCACCCAAAATTTCAAGGTTCAAGCACCTGGAATTGTCCAGTCATTTATTACAGGGTTGTATCAACACAGGCAGAGTAAGGGACAATATTTCTCTTTAATCTGCCACCAAGGAGGACAGAATTGACCCTAAATAACTTTTACATATGGAGGAGAGGTGAAATTCCATCTTCATTTTCACAGGTACCCAGTTTAATTTGCTACTTCCTGGGAACAAGAGAATTTTGATCAGAACGTCATAAACTCCCAAAGAAGCTGACCTCCCTCTAAGTGACACTTGGCCAGCGTTGAATTAAAGGAGAATTTCTGTTTATTCCAGCTGGAAACTGCTTGACTCGAGAGGGGAGGGGGAACCTCTTTGTTGTCTCTAAAACTGGTGCTGTAATTTCCTTTGGTACTTCAGCTCTAAGAGGATAAATACATCACTAAAAATCCCCAGTTTATACAGGAATATAAACCCCAGGGTGATGGAAAGGCTACGAAAACAAGTTTCCAGGAGGAACCTGTGGCCAGAACAGGAATGTTAATGCCAATCCTGTAGCTCAGGAGAGGCACTTTTATGGCATTTCTTCATCACAATGCAGCATTACCTGCTGTTCTGTCACCACGGGCAGCACTTGGTGAGACGAGGGAATGAAGCAGCATCCAAGGATTGGTCACGACTTGGATGAGAGGCTTGCCAGGAAAACCAAGGACGCCACAGAAAACGCTGGGAATAAACCAGGCAACCCTGGGAATCAGCAGTGGCAGCCCAGCCTGCTGGAGCCATTGTGCTGTGAGCAACAGCATTTTTCAGCTGAGGGGATGAGAGATAAGGTGGAAATATTTTGCACTTTTCATTTCAGTGAGTGTGGCTGGGGGGGATGTTCTGGAGCCTGGAGAATTTGGGTGTCGGGGGGGTAATGGTATTAATTCCCTCCCAGACTGAGAGAGGGGAGGAAGGATGAGCTTCTCTACAAAAATTGAAGTAATTAAGGAGCACTAATGATGCAAATGTTGCTTCACAGGTTGAGAACTTCTACAAATTAGAAGAGAAGAGCTGTACAATTTGATTTGGAAGGGACTTAAAGCAGGGTCACCTGGGAAAGGTGACAAACTGCCTCAGGGCTTTATTTAACGAGACCTTGAAAAACCTCCAACAGAGACTACAGAGTCTCTCCCTCTCCTCTGTGGTGGTGATATACAAATTTCTTCTGTGGAATCTCAATCTTTCTCTGTTTTTTACCTTTGTTTCTCCCCTGCTGCCGTGTGCTTGGCCTCATCTCCTTGTCACCCCTCTCGTGGGTGCTGAAAGGTCTCTCTGGAGCTTCTGGTTCCCACTCTCTGGAAGAAATGGAATGTGTTTGCTGTATGAGCCTTTCTTCTAAAAGCTGAAATAAATACTGTGTGTAGTGGTGTGTGACATTCGCTCTGGCAGGGAGTCCCTCAGGGCGCCGTGAGGGAAGGGACAATGGTGGGATGGCTCCTGTCATTCCCTTTGGGAGACATTCCTTCATGGAGCTGTGAGGAAAGGGATGATGGCTCCTGTCATTCCATTTGGAAGGCATTCCCTCATGGAACCATGAGGGGAGGGACAATGGTGGGATGGCTCCTGCCAATCCCTTTGGGAGACACTCCTTCATGGAGCTGTGAGGGAAGGGATGATGGCTCCTGCTATTCCATTTGGAAGGTGTTCCCTCATGGAACCATGTGGGAAGGGATAATGGTGGGGTGGCTCCTGCCATTCCCTCAGACAGTGACCCCCTCACAGAGCTGGGAGGGAAGAAGGGATGGTGGGCGCTTCTCTCTGGCAACCAGTCCCTCAGGGAGCCATGAGGAACAGGGTGATGGCACACGCCATTCCCTTCGTTGGGCACTCCCTCACGGAGCCACAAGGGCAAGGACTATGGCCCAACCATTCCCTCAGTCAGATACCCCCTCACAAAGCCATGAGGGAAGGGGGACATGGCTCCCACCATACTGTCCATTGGGCGCTCCCTCACAGAGCCATGAGGGAAGGGCAGATGGCCCACGCCATTCCCTCGATCAGGTTCTCCCTCACAGAGCCATGAGGGAAGGGGGACATGGCTCATACTGTTCTATCCACTGGGTGCTCCCTCACGGAGCCATGAGGACAAGGACGACGGCACACGGGCCGTGAGGGGCACAGAGAAGCAAAAGGAGTCGGGTGATGGCCGAAAACCCCCACAGGGAGGAGCAGGGGGAAGGCTGTGCCACCCACACCACCCCTCGGCCTGTCTGGGGTGTGCAGGGCAGGGCTGTGTGGGACACGAGTGGGGAGCCAGAGACCCCCGTGGGAAATGGCTCTGAGCGATGGCACACTGAGCTGTGCCGGGGGGGGAGGCAGAACTGGCACTGAGGGAGCCATGAGGGGAGGCACAGGAGGGGAGGGCCTGCCATGAAGTGAGCCATTATAGGAGCCGCAGGAGGGGAGAGTCTCAAGGTACCTGCAATAAAGTGATCCATTAGAGAAGGCACAGGAGGGGAGGGACTCAAGGTACCTGCCATAAAGTGATCCACTGTGGGAAGCGCAGGAGGGGAGGGACTCGTCACCTGCCACAAACTGAGCCATGAGAGAAGGCACAGGAGGGGTGGGACTCAAGGCACAATTGCCACCAAGTGATCCAATGGAGGAGGCGCAGGAGAGGAGGGCCTTAAGGCACAGCTGCCACAAAGTGAGCTATTAGTGTAGGCGGAGGAGGGGCCGGGCCTGCCACAAAGTGATCCCCCTCCTTTGGGGAAGGGAGGGGGGCGCGCAGGACAGCGGCGCATGCGCCGGAGCCGCGCGTGCTCGCTCGCCTATAAAAGGCGAGTGGGCGTGGCCGGCGGCGTCAGTGGCGCCGTGCGCGTGCGCGGCCGCGAGGGGGCAGCGCAAGGCGCACCCCCCCCCGCACATATCGCCTCAGCCCTCCCCGCGCATGCGCGCTGAGCTGCTGCGGGCACCTGCGCAATAGTGATCCCGCTGGTGGCGCTCGGCGGGGACCGGCCGGGGAGGACATGCTGCCAAATAGTGAGCCACAGCCCGTGGTGGTCTCCTGAGGGGGCTGCGGGGTCCGCGGGCCGTCCCCACGCACCGCTCCTGCCCCCACCGCCTCGCCCGGCGCCCCTCCGGCCTCCCAGCAG
>JAXCLP010000081.1:696666-750567 GCA_035584035.1 Lepidocolaptes lacrymiger | reverse complement strand
TGGGGACATCACTGGGGGCATTGGGACATCATTGGGGACAGGATGCACTCCTCCATGTTCTCACGTTGGGCCAGGGCCTGGGGACATCATTGGGGACATTGGGGACATCATTGGGGACATCATTGGGGATGTCATTGGAGATAGTGGGGACATCATTGGGGACATCATTGGGGACATCAGTGGGGACAGGATGTGCTCCTCCATGTCCTCACGTTGGGCCAGGGCCTGGGGACAGTGGGGACACCATTGGAGACAGTGAGGACATCACGGGGGGCAGTGGGGATATCACTGGGGACAGTGGGGACATTGGGGACATTGGGGACATTGGGACATCATTGGGATCATTGGGGACAGTGGGGACAGTGGGGACATCATTGGGGACAGTGGGGATATCATTGGGGACATCACTGGGGGACATCATTGGGGACCCTAATGTCCCTCCCCTGGCACCTCCCTGAGGTCCCTCTGAAGCTTGGCGCCTGCCTCGTGTGCCCGGGCCAGCTCCCAGTCTGGCCCAGTCCCTCCCAGTATCTCCCATTCCCTCCCAGTATCTCCCATTCCCTCCCAGTTTTTTCCCGTTTTTTCCCATTTTTTCGTTTTTTTTCCCCATTTTTCGGGTGTCCCTCCCCTCTTACCTCCTTGAGATCCCTCTGGAGTTTGGCCCCTCCCTCGTGTGCCCGGGCCAGCTCCCAGTCTGGCCCAGTCCCTCCCAGTTTCCTCCCATTTTTGTTGGATTTCCCCCATTTTTTGGCCGATTTTCCCCATTTTTTTTTTGATTTTCCCCATTTTTTGGGTTTTTCCCCAATCCCACCTCCTTGAGGTCCCTCTGGAGCTTGGCGCCCGCCTCGTGTGCCCGGGCCAGCTCCCTCTGGGCACTGCTGGCCTCGTCCTGCAGCCGCTGCAGTTGCCGGCACAGGGTGGCCACGCGGTGCCGACCCAGCGACGCCTCCAGTTCCGCCTCTCGGCGCCGCTCGGGGGGGCCCTGGGGGTGTTGGGGGTCACCTCGGACCTCGGACCCCCCACCCCGGACCCCCCAAATCCCACCCACCCCCCCTCTGACCCCCAAATCCCACCCACCCCCCCTCTGAGCCCCCAAAGACCCCCGGTCTGTGACCCCCCCATTGGTGACATTGATTGATTGGGACCCAGTGACCCCCAGTGACCCCCCCAGTGACCCCCCCAGTGACCCCCTCCTTCCAGGGGGGACAGCCCAGCATTTCCTCCCCCTGCCAGCGCCTGTTTCTGCATTTTCTCCCATTCCTGCCTGATGCAAAATGCATGAGGAGCCCTTGGAGCAGGGACAGGAACCCACAACTCAGCTCTGCCCTTTAGGACCGTTTCCAGCCTCGCTTCAGTGACTTCATGAGAAGATTTCTCTGCCTAAATTTTTTTATTCTCGTTATCTTTTTATTTCATTCCAACCAGTTGCTGCTTCGTGGTGTTTGGGGGGTTTTATTTTTTATTTTTGTTCTGATTCAGGAACAAAACCCGTGTCTGGAGGTTGAATTTGCTTCCCTTCCACCTCCCACCGCTGGGTCTCAGCTGCTGCATTCAAACCTTTGGCTCCAGGGAATGAATTGAGGCTGTTTTGGGAGGTTCTGAGATGCTCCCCCCCAAAATCTGGGGGGTCTTTGAAGGCCTAAGCCCCCCCTGGCACTGTGACAGGGGCCAAGCTGTCACTTGAGACAGGAGAGGAGCAGCTTGTACAGCCCAGCCTTGTTGTGGCTTTTGAGGTTTTTGCAAGTTAAAGCAACAAATTGTCCATTTAAGTGAAAGCTCCACTGCAGTCCCACTCCCAGGGGACAGCCCCGGCCAAAATGCGAGAGAGCAGCAGGAGAAAAATCAATTATTGTTATTATTATCATAGAAAATCGACCAAACTCCAAAGCTCTTTCCCTTCTCTTGGCAAGTTCCCCCCCTTTTTTTTTTTTTTCCTTATTTTGGCTCCGATTTTCCCATTCTTGTTTCTAAAGTGGACAAACAGTGAGACTGGACAAAGATTTAGGGAGGCAGAGATGGGGATGAACTTCCAAGCCCCTCCAGGCAGGTTTTGCCCCCCAAAAAAGGGTTGAATTAGGACTAAAAACTCTCTCTTATTTTGCTGTAGATGTGCCCTGAGAGATGATTAACCACAGCCCTTTTACAAGCCTGGGGAAGAATTTCTCCAGCCTAATTGGATTTGTTTTCCCTGTTCCTGCACTTTGTGTGCTCCTTATTTTGTTATTTATAGAAAACATCTGTCTGAGCATTGGCCAGGCCTGAGGTGGGAAATTTGGGTGTTTTCTGGGCTGTCCAGAGAGAAACACCAGCTCTGCCAAAATAGTGGTGCTCCCTCTCAATCCCTTTTGGGGGGACATCAGGGATAATGGGACACCCACAGGATCATCCTTGCCCTCAGCAGTGCCAGGGAAAAAAACACAATTCCCTGAAAAAATAAATAGATAAATCCTGGCTGGGAAAAAAAAAATAGCCTTGCAGGAAGGCAGGAGGGGCTGGGGAAGGCAGGGATGGTTTTTCCAGGTGAAAAGGAGCCCTGCAGGATGAGAGAGTGTCCCAATGCTGGCTCAGGCAATTATTCCAGCGGTGATTAACCCAACTAATTAATCCCAGGCATGGAATATGGGACAGGTCAAGGTTTCCGAGGCTGGTCGGTGGTGAAACATCCCTTTGGAGATGTTCATTCTCCCCATGGACCCCCCTGCTCGGCTTTTATGGGATGTTTTTCCTCCTCTTTTCCCCTTCCAGGGAGCCGAGGCTGGAGGGCTTTGGGCAGCAGCAGTGCCAGATCCCAGTGGGAATCCCTCCCTTTCCAGCCAGACTGAGGTGGGGCCGGGCCCAGCTGTGTGGGGACAACCCAGCTGCAAATCCCTGGCTGCCAAAACCCTTGGCTGGCTGGGAAAAAGGAGGGGGGGGATCCTACAGAGCATTGGGGACAGCTGGAAATCAGCTGCATCCTCCCCAGTGCTCCATTAATGCTCCCCCTGGATCCTGCTCCCAAATATCTGCCCTATATCCCACAGCAAACCCCTTTTATCCCGGGTTTTTGGGATGCCAAGAAACTCATGTCCAATTTGTGGGGTTCTTTTTAGTTCCAATGGCCTTTTAAAGGGAGACTCTTCACCCTCAGGACATGAGGTGCCACCACATGGTGCTGCCTGTGTGGTTTTATTTCCATCAGGAGGCTCCAGGAGCTCCTGGAATGGGAAGAGGGCGTTGGATGCTGCTGGCAAAGTGATTTACCCCGAGGCTCAGGCAGCTCCACCGGTGCTTTTACGGGCCAGCCTAATGGATATTAATTTGTCTGGAATTTACTGTAATGCTATTAATCCTGATAGGCTTGTTGGGTATTTAATGCAAATATTTTAAGTGCTTCCATGGGATTTTTTTCCTTTTTTTTTTTCCCCTTCCCTGGAATGGTGTGTGGAGCTGCTCAGCCCACGTGTGAGTCGGAGCTCCTGTTTCAATGGAAATATCAGTGGGTTTCCCCTCTGGCTCTTCCCATCCCCTTCCTTGTCCTGGATCCCTATCCCCTCTGCCCTGAGGTTTCCAATTCCTCTTTTCCACCTCTTTTCCTCTTCTCCTGGTGGGACATCTCCACCACATTGCCCAGGTCCCCACCTGGCCACCCAATACCAGCTTTTCCCAATGCTCTCCCGTGGGTCATTCCATGCATTTCTCCCTTTGATTCCCCTGATATCCCTCTGGGATCCCTCTGATATCCCTCTGGGATTCCTCTGATATCCCTCTGGGATTCCTCTGAGCTCCATCCATGTGTTTCTGTTTAGGTGGCCCTGACAGACTGAGCTTTCCAGCTTTCTCGGTGGGAAAAGCCTGGAAATGTGGGAAGGCTGCAATCCGATCCCGGCTGCTTTCCCCACTCCCCCTCCTCTGTTGGGACAGCACAGCTGATGCCAAAGCTGGAGGGGAAAAAACCCAAAAAACCCCCCCCAAACATCCCAGGGAAAGTGGAAATCATGGAGGAATTCAGCCAAAGAGCCATTGAATAAATCCCAGGCTGGGATTGTGGGCAGTGGCAGGTTCTTTTGGAGGGATCAGATTCCAAATCCTTGACTGGGGGTTGGATGGGGGGTTTGGGGTGCACAAGGACCCCAAAAATCCCTGATAGCAGCTCAATTCTGGGAGCACACGGGGTTCCCTTTGCCCAGGCAATGCATCCCTGCATCCAGCTCCTTCCTGAGGGATTTCAGCTGCTGTGGGCAAGCTGAGCTGCCTTGAGATGGAGCAGAAGAGCACCCCTGGGTGCCTTGAGCACCCTTGGGTGACCGTGGCTCCTTCCCTGGGGCTCCCAACATTCCCAAGGGAGAGCCAAGGCCACTCCCGGCTGGTGCTGGAGGGAGACAAAGAGCCCTTTGAGGGGGTTGGAGATGCGAGTCAAGGGCTGGCTGGGGTGGGGGCAGAGGGCTGGGATGAGCTGGCTGCCTCAATCCACGGCTTTATCCTTTCTTTTCAGCTCTGCAGCTCCGCAGGGGGAGGCAAAGCCGAATTCCTGGGGTTTGGGAGCTGCCACCCCTTGTCCCTCGGGATTGTGGTCACCACCAGCAGCTCCCCCCAACCCCCGTGTGTCCCCAGCTGGGGTGTGGGGCTTGGTGGGCACCTTGGCTTGGGCATGAGGGTCTTGTGGTTCATCCCCCTGCGTTTTCCTGGCTGGATCCTGGGATTTCAGCCTCCCTTGGCTGGGGGAAGGCGACTGGGTCTCCTCTCGTGACCTTCTCGCTGAGGCAAATATGAGGGCTTGGCTCCTGCTGGGGCTCTGCACATCCAGCTATTTCCTCCCCAGATGAAAAAGCCTTTCTGGGAATGTGGGGGAAGCAAGAGGTGCCTTCCACTCTTCCCTTCCCCAGAGCATTTGGGATTAGGTGGGGCTGGAAATATCCCCCAGCACGAAAGGCCCGGCATCGCCCACTCGGGTGGATTGGGGTGGGACCAACCACGTGGGGATGGATGGATGGATCCTTCTCCACTCATTCCTGCCATTCCAGCCTCATGGCCACACCAGGGCATGGGGGACTGGGGACAAGGAAGGATTGCAGGGTGGGATATTGGTGTTTATAGGGTTGGATGGGATGAAATAACTGGTGGGATCCAGCCTGGATAACGGGAGTGAGGATCCTCCTGACATCAGGGAAGGGTCCAGGCCCAGCCCTGCCTTTGTGGTCAGAGTCCTGGTGGGAGTTGAGTGTTTTCCAGGAGAAGGAGGGATGGAGAGGACACTCCTGCCTGGGCTGTGCTGAGAGAGCCCCACTCATTCCCATCAGCCTGGCCGTGTCCTCTGTGTCCTCATGGACTTTTGGGAGAGTGGTGGGAGAGGGAGAATGGTGCTGCATGCCGAGTTTGGTGCTGAGCTGCTCCGTGGGATGGTGGGAAGCAAAGCCAGGGAGATGGGAGAGGCAGGAGGGGTTTGCCCCTTGGAGCAGAGGAAGGAGCCGTGTGTGTTGCAGGAGCGCTCCGGTGATCCAGGCTGGCCCTTGGCCACCGTGCCCGGGTGGCTGCGGCTGCTCCCGGCCAGATGTTCTGGAATTTCAGCCTCTCTGGTTCCCAGAGCCTGTTCCTGCCATCAGCCAGAGCCCGGGGCCGCTCTCCATGGGCGGCAGATTCCCCTCCTGCCTCCTCCGGAGGGGCCAAAAACAACACGCGGTGGTGGCCAAATGGCCGGGACTGCTCCGAACCCTCCAGGTCTCCTGGCTCGGGATGGGCTGTGGGAGGGGGGGAGGTCAGGACGGGGAAGGAGAAGCAAACACCGAGGCATGCGGGAGGCAGGGATGTTGGAAAGATGCAGCCAGGGGGTAGGGAATAATCCAGGAGGTTGATTGGATTCCCATCCCTCCGTGCTCAGCCGGGCACCCGGTGAGTTAAACACGGAGGGTTCGTGGCGAGGCTTCTCCAAGGAAAACCGGTGTCTGATCCAATCCAAAGCAGGATCTGCTGGGCCAGGGGAGGAGAAACAGCCGCGCACAAAAATAAACAGCCTGGGATCGCATGGGACAGGGGAGAGTGTTTGTGTGAGCGCTCCGAGCCTTGGCTGCGCTTCCAGCCCCCGGCAAAGGTCCTGGAGGAGAGGCTGAGCTCCAGCTAATTCCCACCGGGATGGCATTTGGGAGGAGAGGCTGAGCTCCAGCTCATTCCCACCGGGATGGCATTTGGGAGGAGAGGCTGAGCTCCAGCTCATTGCCACCGGGATGGCATTTGGGAGGAGAGGCTGAGCTCCAGCTAATTCCCACTAGGATGTCATTTGGGAGGCCTGGCTGTCCCTGGCTGCGGGCTGGGATGTCCCCCTTCCCCACACCCAGCTCTGGCCGCTGTCACAGCAGGCTCAGGCTACGATGCTCCACTTCATCCCGCTAATTGGATGCTCTCCGCTTCCAGACACCCCGCGGGAGCCGCTGGTGGCTGGATCTGCTTGGGAAGTCATTCCTGGAGGCCAGCTGGGCATCCAGAGGGGGGTGGCGGCACTGGGTGGTCCTCGCCCAAAGCTGGGGCTGCTTCGTGGTGACCTCAGCCCTGGCAAACCGGGGCACCGGTGGCCGGGAGCGCTGCCAGCGCCGGCTCCGCTCCTTCCTTAGCGGCATTAGCGGCATTCCCAGAGCCGGGAGAAGGATGCGGAGCCGGGGCAAGGATGTCCTTTGTTCCTTTTGAAGCCCGAACCCTCCCGCTCTGCCCGCCAGGAGGACCGCGGGGTGGAACGGCGATGCCAAGCGGGCAGGTGGGAGCAGCTCCCGGCTGGACGAGCCCTGTGGATCCCGCTCAGGCATCCCAGCCCCGGCCAGCTGGCCCCAAATCCAGCTGGCCCCGTGGTTGGGGACAGAATCCGCTGGGATCGTCGCCCCCGACAGCTCCGAGCTCTGGCCGGGGCTGCCGATCCCATGGGAATTCCAAAAAGCGGTGGATCACAGTTCCCCCCATCCCATGGGAATTCAAAAAAGCAGTGGATAACAGTTCCCCCCATCCCACGGGAATTCAAAAAAGCAGTGGATATAACAATTCCCGGGGGCTGCTCCCTCTCTGCAGGTCGCCCTTCGGTTCGTGGGGCGTGGATTTGCTTTGCCAAGACGAGCCCGAGGTGTTAAGTGCTTTTTAAGGCTGCGATCTCCGGCTCGTTTAGCGCCCCTGAAAGCGCTTCGAGAAATCCACTCGTGCCCCGTGGAAACTTTTGGGATGCAGGTGCCAGAAAACCTTTAACATCCTCCTGTTTATCCAGGATAAGATGTGAAAGATCCCACCCTTGATACGGGTCATGTTTGCCTTTTTTTTATTAAATAATCCCCCGTTTAACTGTCCTCAGTCAGCTTTTATCCCTTTTTATCCCCCGTTATCCCCCTTTACAACAAACCCTGTGTGTTCCAAGCTTCGTTCCAAGGTTTATTCCCACTCCTTGCAGTGCCAAGGAGGGGGAGCAGGCACAGGATCTGTGGAAGGGTTGGTTCCCACACCCCAAACACCCCTTTTTCCCACCCGGGGGTCTTTATTCAACGCTGCAAAACAAACAAACTAACGAAGGAAACCGAATCCCGGCGGGCAGGGAGGGAAGGGATGGGGAGGGCGGAGAATATGGATTTATTCCTTGCATCTCCGAAGGATCTCCGGCTGCTCGGTGGTAGCAAACGAGCCCGGAGGGACTCTCGTTTTTCCAGGGATCCACGGCAGCTTCTGGTGGTTGGATCTCTGCAGGAGTTGCAGGAAAAGGGCACATCCCAAACACTGGCTCATCCCTCCCTTTGCCACCTTCATCCCAGAGCTGTTTTCCAGAGGTCTGGATCTCTTCCTTTAATGCTTCCCATCGCTCTGCTCCCCTTCCCGGGGGGCAGGAGGATTTATTGCAGAGCCCCTACCCTGGATTTGCCTCCCTGTTAACTCTTCCCTGGGCCAGCAGGAGCAGCAGGACCGGCCCTGAGGAGCCTCATCCCGGGAAAACGCTCCTGGATGGAGCTCCGGGGATGGAGCTGAGTGATTCCACACATGGTCCTGGCAGGAGGGATGTTCTCCCTGCCCCGAGGACCTGCAGCTTGAGAGGTTGTGCTTTCCCTCTCAGCCATTCCCAGGTTGTCCCGTCCATCCTGGCCACCCCCGGGCTGGGATTTGTGCCAAGAGGAAAGGTGAGATCCGTGTTAGGAAACCAGGCTGGTGCTCCAGGAGTGGGGATGGCTGGAGGAGATCAGCTCGGGTTTGTTCTCCAGGAGCTGAGGGGCCAAATGCTGGGTCAGCACCTCCTCTGGCAGCTCTGGGTGATCATGGAATGGTTTGGGATGGAAGGGACATTAAAAACCATCTCCTTTCACTGGGCAGGGACACCTTCCACCAGCCCAGGGTGCTCCAAGCCCCATCCAGCCTGGCCTTGGACACTTCCAGGGCTGGGGCAGCCACAGCTTCTCTGGGAAATCCATCCCAGCCCTTCCCAGGGAGGAATTCCTTCCCAAAATCCCACCTAACCCTGCCCTCCTTCACATCAGATCATGTTTGATGCTACTTCTTGTGCAGGCAGGAAGATCTTCCCATGGGTTTGGGAAGCAAAGCCCAAGTTTCCCAGTGGGAATCCCAAGCTGCTCCCCAGGGATGTGATTTTATTGGGTTTGAAGATCTGCTGGAAATTTTCTTTGCTGGGAATTTTGAGGCCCCTTTAAAGATCCCCCCTGAGCCCTGCCTGGGCTAATACTGTCATTTGTCCAGCTTTCTCCTCCTGCTGGACTGGAGGGAGGCAGGAAGGTTTTCTCTTTGCCCTCCTCCTGGGGCCTGGTGTGATAATTGGCTCGAAATTGATTGGAACTATTTCCTGGAAGTGTCTCGGGAATAAATTTCCCGGATCAATGGATGCCACTGGCAGGGGCTGGAAATCCTGCTGCCCTAAGCAGGACTAGGAGTGTTTTATTGGCCTTGTAATTCCTCCCCCTCAGCCCAATTTATCCTGGTTTGAGTGAGGATCCATGAATTTCTTGGCCATGGATCCCTGAGATCCAGTGAGTGGTGGTGCCTCTCCATCCCCATCCCACGGGAGCTGCTGGGAAGAGGGGCTGGATTTGGGCAGGGACAAGGGCTGGGATGTCACCTGCACACCAGGAGCTCGTCCTTCCCTCCTCCTCACTCTCCAAGCAAAGGTCAAATCCAGCAAACCCCTCTTTGTGCTGAGCTTGGATCCAGCTCTGAGGGCACTGAAGCATTTTGGGACTTTTGGGGCATTTCCATCCTATCCCACCCCCCAAATCCCCCTCTGGACCTTCCCCCCCTCCAGTTCCCATCTCCTTTTGGTTTTTCCTGGCTGCTTTTTTTTTTCCATTGCCAGTCTGGGGGAGTTTTTCCACCTCCAACTGCAGTTCCTGGCTCTGACAGGTGCTGAGCTTTCCCAGGGATGTTTCCTGCCCTCTCCAAGTCCCCCCTTTAAATCACTTGGAAACCAGAGACGTTTTTGGGTGCAAAAACATTCCCGAGGCTCCCGAACTGCTCCGTTCTTGTGGCAAACCCAAACCTTTCCCAGCTGAGCTGCACCAGGGAGAGGATCTGGGGAAATATTCCCCCTTGGAAAGCAAATCCCATGGCACTGACTCCCTTCAGACCCTGCTCCATCCAAAGGTTTTCCCTGGCTGGAGATTCACTGGCTCTTGGGGGCAGCTCTCTCCTGTTGTGGCTTCCAGGGGCTGTTTTCCAGGGATTTCTTGCCTCTCCAGCTCTGTGGATGGTGTTTACTGGGTGTATTTTACTGCATTCCCCTTTCACCTCTTGACTAGACATGTATTGATCCAATATTGATCCCTGGGATGGGGACAGGGAGGTGCAGCCCACCCTGGGCTGGGAGAGGGGATGGTGGGAACAGGGATGAGCCCATGGGAGGGCTCGGTGGAGGGAAAAGGACTGATCCCTACACCCCATCCATGAGGAAAGGGATCCACGAGCCTGAAAATATGGATAAGGGGGGAGATCTCATTGGGGGTGGTGCTGGTTTAGCCAAGGTTTTCCTGGGAATGGGATCCCAAACCCCGAGGGGATGGGCCTTGGCATCCCAAACCTTCCCCAAAGCAGCATCTCCGAGAGCCTCAGCAGGTGAAATGGCCCAACCTGCCCCGTCCCCAGCAGTGGGATCTTGTCCCAGAAAATCTGCTGGTCATCCCAAAGCCATCCCTGCCCTTGTGGAAGATTTTGCACAGGATTTCCTTGGATTTCCTGCCCTCTTTGTGGGCAGAATGGGGATAAGACCACATTGGTCTGCATCTCCAGGGGGTTGGATATTTGGGATGGGGAGATACAGGTTCAGTCCATCAGTGCCTCATCACCACATTCCCTGGGAAGGAGGGGAAAGGAAAACAGCTTGGAAGGGACCCCTCAGCCCTTTCCCTCCCCCCTGGATGGAGCGAGAGCTTCCCAAGGCAACCAGGAAGGCTGTTTTTCCCAGGAAAAAAAATGCCCTTCACCTTCCAGCTTCCCCCACAGGAATTAAAACCAAGTTCAGCTCCACTCACACCTGTGGGGACTCCAGGGGGGATGCAGGTGAGCAGGGTCCGGATTTGGATCCCAATTCCAGACCTGGGATCCTCAGGGATCTGCAGGTGGATGGGGGGTCTTGGCAACGTGACCCTGGCTGGGTCTGTGTGGGCTCAGACTGTGGGAATTGGGGGGCAGGGGGGTATTTTTTGGGGAAAGGAGAGACCAGGAGTAGCTGGGAGGGCTCTCCTGCTTGGATGGGATTTTTCCCAGAAGGAAGAGAAGGACTTGGAGCTTTCCTGGAGGAAAATAACCCAAGTGCTGGTGAAGACGAGCCTGTTCAGTTTTAGTGCTCCATAAATCCCCCTGGCCTGGGGATCACCCCGGGTAAATCATCACCTCTCCCCAAACAAAGTCCAGCACCGGCACAAGTGGGAACGGGAGGAAACCTTATCCCATTTCCCAGCCCCTCTTCCCCCCGGGAGGAGGTTTTAGGTTTTCACTGAAAGTCCCTGCGTTTATTTGGAATTGCAGATTTTCGCAGCTGCCACTTCCCCTGCTTTCTGTCAGCTCCAAAGCCCCTGGCTGCCAACGAGGGGAAGGAACAAATAAATAAAAGCTGCTCTCAAAACAGCCCCTTTCGGAGAAGATTTGGGTGAAATGGGATCCCGGCATCCTGTTTTCCCCCAAAAAAAAACAAACAAGAGGGTTTGATGGCGTTTAAGGCAGAGCATCCTCCAGCCCTCCCTTTGCACCCATGACCTTGGATTTCAGCTTCCCACCTCCTCTGCCCTCGCAGAGAGGGAAAATCTGGAACAAGGGGGGGAAGAATTCCTTCCCACTATCCCATCTAACCCTGCCCTGTGTCCATGTGAAGCCATTCCCTGTGTCCTGTCCCTCTATCCCTTGTCCCAAATCCCTCTCCAGCTCTCCTGGAGCCCCTTTAGCCACTGGAAGGGGCTCTCAGGTGTCCCTGGAGCCTTCCCTTCTCCAGGTGAGCATTCCCAGCTCTCCAAGCCTGGCTCCAGAGGGGCTCCAGCCCTTGGCCCATCTCCGTGGCCTCCTCTGGACTTGCCCCACACCCTTCAGATTTTGCAGACTCTGCAGGGGAGGGTCTTACCAGAGTGGGGACAATCCCTTTTCTCCACTTTCTGGGGCTGATCCCAGGTTGGGGTTGGATTTTTGGGCTGCCAGAGCCCCTTGGCAGGGATTGCATCCCCGGTGGTACCCACAGCCCTTCCCAGCACCATCCCAGGGGCACTGGGGGTAGGAAAAGGTTTGGGAATGTGGGATGAGTCACTCGAGCCCTTTCCTGAGCAAGGGGAAGCTTGGCAGGGCAGATGCCCACGTGGAGACAAGCCATGCCATGCCTGGTGCCCCCTCATCCCTTGGGGTGAGTCAGGGCAGGGCTGGGACAGATCCCTGAATTGGGATAAAAACTCCCTTTTTCGAGGCCGCAGCGAATTCTGCGGGAGAAACACAAAACCTCGGGAAAGTCTCTGCGGTCCCAGCTTTGTTTGGAGCAAATTCCTGCCAGGACAAACTCTGCCCTTGTGCCACTCACCCCCCAAAATGCCCTTTTCCGTTTATTCACTGCAAACCCCTGGAATGTTTCTATTTTGGGGGCTTTTCATTCAGGCAAAGAGCAAACCGAGTCACCTGAGGGATGAAATATTTTCTCGATAAGACACTTTTTCCCCCCTTGTTTCACTCCCCGAGGCTCCCCAGGCTGGTCTGGCCCAGCAGCTGCTGCTCCTCATGGAAATCTTTGCTCTCCACAGCTGTTTCTCACCAGGACATTCTTCAGAGGTGGATTATTTGTCATTGCCCTGCTTAATAATAATAATCCTTTAATGCATTTTGGTCGCCCAATGAAGGAATAAAACGCTCCCATGTGTTTTCACGGTGCTTTCCCTCACACACAGGCGGGGTTTGGGTTCTCCCTGCCCTGACTAAATCCTAAATAAACCCCCAAGCGCCACGTTTTAAGGTTTTTAATAGGACAGAAGTGTCTTAAACCCTCTGAATCGCAAACACATCAAACAGATGTGAAAAGGAAGGGAAAAGTGAACGTTTCCGACATTCCGGGGGGATCCCCCCCCTTCCCAGCCCACCCCTCCCGCCTTGCCCTTCCTGGGAATCCTGTGAAAAGGTTTGGGTTTAATCCCGTGCTGGATCAGAGGCATTTCCCAAATGGGGAGGGCCTTGTGGTTTCCTGGGAATGCTCTCCGTGGAGCAGGGACAGGCTGCGGGCAGATGTTCTTGGCCACAGCCAGATGTGCTGCACGATGCTCTTGCCTTCCCCCCCTTTGGCTCCAGGGCTTTGGGGGACCATCCCTTGGGGACACCCCGGGTGTCTCTGGGGGACAAAGCCATCCTTGCAGTGGCGCTGTCAGCTCTCTGATGAGAAGGGATCGCTCTGCACAGTCCTCAGGTGGGGATGGTCCGAGCCCAGTGCCAGCTCCTGGCAGAAGAAATGGGGCATTTCCCCCTTTTTCCTTGTTTTTCCTGCTGTTTCCAGCGCTCCAGAGCCAGGAGGAGGGTTCATGCCGTGCCTTGAGCCACAACTGTGGCATCGGATTGTGGCATCCTGCCCAAAATCCTCCTTGGCAGCAGGGACAGAGAGCTGGAGCATCATCCCAGCCAGAGCTTTGCTCAGCTCCAGCTGCCATCCCAGTGGTCCCTGGAACCAGGGAGAGCCCTGGCAGGGGCACAGGTGGGAGTGGGAATGGCAGGATTCCTTGGGGATGTCACATCATCCTCCCAGATGGCACCTCAGAGCCAAAACTCGGCGGTTTCCCTGCAATTCCCGGGTCAGCAGCTTTGCCAGGATGGAAAAGGGAGGGATTTGGAAACCCTACCCTGAGTTCTGGCTCCTTCACAACCCCATAAATCGGCGTGATGCAAAAACCCGTGCTGAAGTTTTGGGGATGGGGCTGGAGGTGAGGGAGGTCTGGGAATCAGGGCAGGGTGGCTGCTGGAACCACCCCTGCCACGGGAAACTGCAAAGGGGGGGTCAAAGCACCCACTTGGGGCCAAAATTTGGGGGATTGGCTGCACTTCAGGGAAATTCAAAAGTGCTTCCTCCTGCTCTTGCTTATCCACAGGCTCCCAGTCTCAGCTGGCTTGGAGTTCTGGAGGAATTGGTGTTTGGAGCAGGCTGGGGCTTGGATTTGTTTCTTGTGGCTTCCTGTCCCGATGAGAAAGGAGAAGTTATTTTGGGAACAGCAGGACTGAAGCCCAGGAGGTGACGGGAGCAGGGCAGCCAGACACAACATTGCTCCTGCCTCCTGGCCAAAGGCTCCTGGCCTTGGGTTCCTTCTCCCACTGCTTCCCAGGGCAATTCTCCTTGCCAGAAAAGCCTCCTGATTTTAGGGGACTTCAAAGAAGCTGCAGGTCCCTCTGGGGAGCAAAGTCCCTGCTGCAGGGGCTGGAGCTCTGCCCCATCCCTGAGCTCCTGGATCTGCTCAGGCCTCTCATCCCTGGAGGAAGATGCTCTCCAGGCACTAATCCCACCCTGCAGGACTCCATCCCAAAATCCACCTCTCCTGGAGCCACGGAGGTGCTGCCCAAAGCCACGCAGGGAGCTGCCCATGACTCCCACTCCCCTGCTGCTGAAGGGTCCAGAAAGCCCAGGAATTCCCAGCTCTCTCATCCCAAACAAATATTGCTTCTCCTCCTGAGGAACAGGCAGTGTTGTCAGAGCTGGGGCTGGAAGAGGCTCGGGGTCAGAGCTGGGTGGTGTCGATGCTCCCTTTTCCCCCCTGGCCCCTGCTCTGAGACTCCAACTGTGTTAAGAAATAGCATTTCCCAAAAGCCAAGGAAGGCTGTCCTGGCCAGGGGATGCTTTTCATTCCCCCCTGGCAGAGCACTGACCCTGGGCTGGTTGTGCAAGGGACCAGAGGCACTTCTGGCAATCAGGAGGTGCTTCCCTGGCACTGTGGGCACCTTGGGGATGGGCTGAGATGGGGCTCGAGGGCACTGGAGAGACAGGAGGGGAATTAACCCGCATTTAACCCCCACAGGGAGAAATATGGGATGTTCTCTGGATTCCCAGGGTGTTGCCAGTGCCCAGGTTTGAGCTGCTTGGCACAAACACCGAACCCACAGCGGGATGTGACGTGCCAAAGGATTCCCATCTCATCCCTCACATCCCAAAGGGCAGCACAGGAAAGCAGGACAAGGGGAATGGCTTTAAACTGCCAGAGGGCAGGGTTAGGTGGGATATTGGGAAGGAATTCCTCCCTGGGAGGGTGGGGACGGGCTGGAATGGATTTCCCAGAGAAGCTGTGGCTGCCCCAGCCCTGGAAGTGTCCAAGGCCAGGTTGGACAGGGCTTGGAGCACCCTGGGCTGGTGGAAGGTGTCCCTGGGTGAGCTTTAAGGTCCTTTCCAACCCAAACCAGTCAGGGATTCAATGGGAAGCTGTACAAGGGCCAGGCAAAGACAAAGAGCTGGGGAGGGGGCTCTGGTACCCCCTGCGAGGGGCGGGTTGGGTTGCAAAGGGGCAGAAGGTGCTGGGGGAGCTCTCTGGTTTCGGGAGCTGAAGGGCTGAGCTGTGTTTACCTGCCGGCTCCGATCTTATCTCGCAGGCATCTGCCCCGGGGCAGGGGTTATCTCTGCTCCACAGGAGATGAAAGCTCCGTGGGCAGCGCCGTGTCCCCCTTTGGGGACCCCCAGCACCTTTGTCTGGGGGGAACTGTAGCCGGTGACAGGGACAGCCGGGGGGGGACACGCTGGGGGGAAGATCGGGGGAATTCGGTGATTTGGTAACCCGATCTTCCCGCTTTTCTCGCGGACAAAGGGGCGATTACAGGCGGGATTCCAGCAGGGAGGTGTGGAAAGGCCGGTGACCCACCTTGTGTCCCTTGGGGTCCCAAATCCCTCGGCTCCCCCCGCAAATCGCAGGGAGGATGGAACACAGAACTGATGCTCTGCACCTTCAACCCACAGCTTCCCCTACCCCAAAATTCCCAGTCTCTGGGTCCAGCCCTCGCTGCTTCCCCTTATCCAGGGCTTGGTCCCTGTTCCCGGAGCCCCAAAACCAACCAATCTGTGTTTTCTCAACATCAATTTTCCTCCCAAAGCAGCGTTTCCCTCCCCACCACCGCTCAGGCAGCAGCTGAAGCACAACAGCCCCGGGTGATGCTCCACCAGGGATCGGGGTTTGGGGGGAGAGGGGTAGGAAATCTTGGCAGAAGCGCCCAGCCTCTCATTAAGCTTTCCTGGCATCCTTAACGAAGCTGCAAAGTGCTAATTGCCCGCACAGAGCCCCGGCTGAGCCCTGGACACTCAGGGGGGTGTGGGAGCTCCGGGGGGATCCACTGCATCCTTTCGCCGTGTTTTTTGGGGAGAAGGGATTTAACCCCCTGCTACTTCTTTGGTCCTGAAGGTGCCCGAGGTGATGGTCCAGCCGGAGATTTCCACACTCACCCCCCAGCTCTGCCTACCTGGGTTAAACAGCCCCAGGATTTCCGTCCTCCCACAAAGGGGGGGATTTTTGCTCTTTGGTTTTTCCATCCTGCCGTTTTCCAGCCCGGCGGGGATCCCAGGACCTGGCTCAGGTTTTGCAGCAATCGGAGCTGCGATCACCCTGCCTGGGCTGGCCAGGGGAGGGTCGCACAAGCCCGGGGCTGTGGGACCCCCAGCAGGGAGCCCAGCTGGCCCCACTGGCTGCCCAGACTGGGAAGGGGCTGCAGGGGGGGCCGGGGAGGGAAAAGGAGGAGGTGGCAGGGTCAGGAACTGCTTGCTGGAGGGGATTAAAGGCTCAATCTTGACTCAAGAGAAGGAAATTAGAATCAAATCAGCTCCTAACGCCTGCTGGAAATGGGGGCAGGATTTATGGCTGGGGGGGGAGGTGAGGGGGGGGCATCCCTGGGCTTCCCCTGAGGGTCCTTGCAGGGGATAAAGAGGGTCGTGGTCCCTCCTTGCTCCTCTCGCACTGCTGAGGAGGGTGGGAGATGCCAAGGAAGAGCCTGGAGGTGGCCCGTGGGCTCCCTGCCATCTCTGGGGTCTTTGGGTGGCCCCAAAACCAAGCTGGGCTGTTCCTGGAGCTGGTGGAAGGGCAGCAGGTGGGCAGGGAGGGATGGGGAAGGGTGGCAGGGCTGGGATGGATCAGCCATCCACAGCCCACCCCATCCTGAGGGGGCTGGTTCCCATGGGAGCTGGGGGGGGATGTTTTAGGGGACACAGGGGTGGCCCCGGGGCAGCACCCATGGGTGCAGGAGAGGCTTTAGGGGCTGAGTGTGCGAGACAAAACACATCACCCGCTGCTCCCTCCTCTCCTCAGCTCCGGCATTCCCACCTTCCCTGTCACCACACTCTATCTACAAGCCCAGCACCAGATCCCCCCTTTTCCCTCCCCAAATCCTGCATTTCCAACCCCCTCCCGACCCCATCCATCACCTCTCCCAGTTCTGTTCCCTCTCTCCTCCCTTTCCCTTTAGTTTCCCCTCCCTGCTCAGCATCCCGGGTGTTCCCCGTGTCCCGGTGGGACCGGAGCGTGGCCGTACCCCCATCCCAGCCCCCCGGGGTGTCCCCTGGCTCTGTCCCCCCTCCCCACAGCCGGGTGGGAATGGGGGTCCTGGCAGGAACCGCCTGCAAAACGAAGCAAGTTAATCAGGGACATAATTGAAACCAGCGACGGCAGCTGGAAGGCAGGAGGGTGGGAGGCTGGGATTTTGGGGAAGGGGAGGGGGTGTGGAAAGGGGGTCTTTGGGGTTTTGTGCGTGTGTTTTTCAGTCCCTCTGGTTGCACGGGCAATTCCCAGCAAGGGTTAGCCTGGGCTCGGGTCATAAATGTTTCAAGCCTTTCCCTCCAGGGTGTAAAATTGAGGTTTTGGGGAAGGGGATGGGTGAGTTGGTGGCTCTTCCCCAGGGCTGGGGGGTCCCTCGTGTGTGTGGCTGTGACAAACCCCCCCTGGGCAGCGTCTGGGGGGGACAAAAGTTTGTCCCCCTGCCCTGGAGAGCAGGACTGAGCTGCTTGCCCATCCCACTGTGTGCCCTTATCCCGGGCTCCCTTAGGAAAACGGGGCTGGGGGCACCCTTGGAATTCTCCTGGCTTTTTATTCCCCTTCCAGCTGTTCTGGGAGCACCTTGTGGGAGAGAACCAGGGAGAAGCTGAGGCAACATCTGGAAGGGCCCCTGAGCCCAGAGCCTGCTTTGGGGGGGCACAGGGATGGGATCCCATACCCTGCTCAGGTGGGCACCAACCTGTGGCATTCCTCACAAAACCTCATCCCATTCATCCTGCTTAAACTCCCCCACCCCCCAAAAATTCAGCCCCTGCTCAACCCACAGGTTTTAACCCAGATTACTTTTCCACCAGGTTTTAGCCCCAAAAGTGTCACTTTGGTTTCTCTGGCCTGGGGTCAAGGGCACACGTGCCCTGCCTGCTGTGGGCACGTGGGTGGGAGCTGCTTCCCTGGGGCTGTTTTGGAAAAGTTTGGCTTTGGCTTTGGCTTTGGCTCTGGCTCAGCCTGGGGGTGTTTTATCCCCCCCCAAACCCAGACCTGCAACTGTTCTACGCCCCTGGTTGTCTGACCTTGCAGTTGTGTGTGCGTGGCCTTGGGTGTTTTCCAGGCTGAACCCAAGCCTCTCTCCAGAAAGCCCTGATTATTCCAGGCTGAAAAGCAAGTCTGAAGCAATTAGAGATGGAATAAAAGCCTTCCAGCTATGGAACAGGGGAGAGCTTGTGTGGGATGGATTTGAGCTTAAAGAGAGGCTGGATCTGTGAGGAATGAGACTTTCCTCCTGCTCAGGAGCTGAGTGACCTCAGACATTCCTTTTTCACTCTTCAAGCTCGGGGAATAGTGGTGAAAATTGGGTTTTTCTCTGAGGGTCTCGTGGTGGTGACGCATCAGAGGGACACAAAGCGATGCTGAGGGCTGGAAAGAAGCAGCTGAACCAAAATGTGCCTCTTTTTCAGAGGCCAGGCTATAAATCCTGGTCCTTCCCCAGCACCCAAGGCAGGCCAGGGATGTGTCCAGGGATGGGAAGGGACACCGAGCACCAGGGTCAGTGTGGGTGCTCTGGAAGTGGATGATGTTTTCTGCCTTCCCACGGCTTGCCTGGCTCCCAGCCCGGCCCCTCTAGCTGGAAAAGCAGAAATCTCCATTTGTGAGCACTAAATCTGGCAGTTTTGCAAAGCAAAGAGCAGCCCCCGGGCCTGGCTGATGGTCACCAGAGTTTGGCAGGGCAGGATCCAGGCCCGGGGGCTGCGCTCCCCTCGCTCCCTTGGGAAGAGTCTCACTTGGCAGCTAAGGGAAATTTTATTCTATTTTTCTTTTTTGTTTTGGTGCTTTGTTTTCTAAAACAAAGAGATTTCCGACGCCCAGCAGCCAGGGATCAAAACTAAACTAAAATATTGATTGGAAAATGAGTAATCAATTAACCCGAGAGCTGGAATAGGAGGAGGATTTCCATCCATTTCCTTTTCCAGGTGGGCAAAATGAGTCACCAGCTCATGGCCATGGGGTGGGGATGAACTGGAATGGGGGGTTTCCACCTCTTGAGGGGATTAAAACCTCTTTATATCCTTCCAGCTCAGGTCTCAAGCTCCTTTTGCACCCAAATTGTGCCATTTTCCTGGGAAAGGGAAAGCCAGGAGCCCTGGAAGCCTCTTGTGAAGAAGGAAGAAGCATCACTGTGCTGGCTGAAGCTCATCATCAATTAGGCTGGAGATTAAACCCTCCTTCATCTGCCCCGTCCTCCCTCGGAAACAGGAGAAAGTCAATCCCTCCAGACCCCTCCGAGGCTTTTTCCTGCTCTCAGTGATTTTTGTCTTCAGACACGTTTGGAAGGAACCCAGGCTGACCGCTCTGTCCCAGGCTCTGTAAATCATTCCCCACTTGCCCCTTTTCGTACTCAAATAAAGGAAATAATTAAAAGAGCAGGAAAAGGAGCCTTTGGCAGGTGTCCTACAAGATTTGTCAGCGTTTGGGGCTGTGTGGAGCTCGGAGCCTTTCACAGGGCCAGGGGAGACTCCCAGGGAGCTGCTGGGATGCCTCAGTGGGAAGGATTTGGACACTCCTGGGTGTTCCAGGATGGCATTTTGCTGTCCCTGTGCCACAGCAAAAGCTCTGCTCCATCCCCAGGTGGCTTTTTTCGAGCTCCAGGCTTTGCAGAGGAGCCTCAATGCCCCTGGAGTTCCCAGGCAGCAGAGTTTGATCCAAGAGCAGCCCCAGGAATTGCACGTTCCTGGTGGGAACCGCTGCCTTGCCCTGGCCTCTGTCCCCCCTCTGGCACTGCCTCCCTTCCCAGCTCCCCCAAAACTGTCCATCTGGGGCTGGTTAACCCCTCCTGCTCCCTGCAGGAAGGGCACAGCCAGTAAAGCAAAGCCCCACCAGCACCTCTCCTGGGTCACACGGAGCTGGATCACCTGGGGAGGAGGAAGGAGAGGAAGAGGAGCAGGGCAGAGCTTTCCCTTCCCTCTCCTTCTCCTTCCCCACCTGGCCCCGCTGGTGGTGGCAGTGCTGGGTGAGGGAGGTGTCACCCAGTCACTCTGAATTAGGACAGACATCCTTGTCCCCCCAAAACCTGTGCCAGGACATCCCCATCCCACTCCTCTGTGTCTTCTGTTCCATCTGGGACGATGGGGACACCCTGGGATGCAGGAACCTCCCCACCTGCCTGGCCAGGTACTTGGGTGTGTGGCTTTTATCCCCCCCTGGTGTGTTTTGGGTCGGGTTTATCTGCCCTGTCCTAGGCCAGGCTTCTCCTACCCCAGACACAGCCCCGATTTCCATCCCCTGGAACTCCTGGATGATGCAGCATCATCCACAACCCCTGGATGTTTGGGCCACGCTCGTGTTTCCCGAGCCTGATCCACGGAGCTGCAGAGATGGATTAATCCAGCACTTTTTGCTGTTGGTTCAGCCGTGTTTTCCCTGGAAAAGCCTCAGGTGAGGAGCTTTTCCCCGCTCCTGGCTCCGGAGCATCCCCGGGCTGTGCCGTGCCCTCTGGTGGCTCCCGGCCCCCGCCCCGGCGCTCCCGGCTCTGCCGCCAACCTGCTTCCCATTATTTGGGAATGCGGCTCTGCCATCTGGGCGGCAGATTTAGCCCGGGGGTGCGAAGGGGGGAGCTGGGGAGGGGTGCTGATGGCGGTGCTGACATGTGTGTCCTGCTCTGACATGGCCTGCTCCATGTATGTCCTGCTCTGACATGTGTGTCCTGCTCTGACATGTGTGTCCTGCTCTGACATGGCCTGCTCCATGTATGTCCTGCTCTGACATGTCCTGCTCCATATGTGTCCTGCTCCAACATGTGTGTCCTACTCCATGTATGTCCTGCTCTGACATGTGTGTCCTGCTCTGACATGTGTGTCCTGCTCTGACATGTGTGTCCTACTCCATGTATGTCCTGCTCTGACATGTGTGTCCTACTCTGACATGTCCTGCTCCATATGTGTCCTGCTCCAACATGTGTCCTACTCCATGTATGTCCTGATCCATGTGTGTCCTATTCCATGTGTGTCCTGCTCCAACATGTGTGTCCTGCTCCATGTGTGTCCTACTCCATGTATGTCCTATTCCATCTATGTCCTACTCCATGTATGTCCTACTCCAACATGTGTGTCCTGCTCAATGTGTGTCCTACTCCACGTGTGTCCTCAGAGCAGCTCCGTGCCACCATTCACCACTCGGAGCTGTCCCCAGGATCAGGAGCATCTCCAACCCCCCTCCCTGTGGCTGCACCCCCAAATCTGTGCTGTATCGCTGGGGGGACCTGCGAGGAGCCCTGCCCGGCTGCTCCTGGAGGCAGACAGATGGACGGGCAAGAAATATAGGTGAGATTAGTGTTTGTCAGCTGCAGCTGCACGCCGGGAGCTGTTGTTTCACTCCCAAAGCCCTGCTGTTGTGCTGGAAGCTCAGCTTTCCTTTCCCAGCTTTGTCCCGAGGCGAAGGGAAGGTCCCAGCTCCCCTCAGGGGCCGGGAGTTGAGTGAAAAGCATCTCGGTGAGTCGTGGGATTTTAATTGGTGGAGTTTTCCCCTTTTTCTCGGTGACTGAGAGGGGTTACCCGAGACCCGGGGATGGAGAGTGGTTGAGTAAGTGGGGATTTTTCCCAGCGTGGATCCAGTCCCAGTTCTCCCACGCCGGGGGCTGTCCCTCCTCACCCCCTCCCCAGCCCCTCGGAGCTCCTGCAGCAGATGTGAGATTAAGCAGCAGGCTGTTCTCTCCCTCCCCAGGCACCCATAAAGGAGGGGAAGGAAGTTTTCCAGGGCCTTTTCCCCCAGCCCTGCTCACCAGCCCATGCAAACATCAGGCTGCTTTCCAGATCTTGCTGCTCCTTCCCCTCCTCTCTCCCTTTTTTTCTCTCTCTTCCCCCCCCTTCACTCCCCATAAATCAGGTTGTTCTCCCCAGGGACCCACCCAGCTGATCCCACACATGAAGACCACCTTGAAAAGCTCCTTCCCTCCCTTTGCTGCTCCCAGCAGGGATGCAGGGAAGGTGATGGGGGCAGAGGATGCTCCTGGCCCTCCCTCCAAGCTCCAGGCTCCCTTCCCAGGCACAAACCCTTCAGCTCCCCCTCCCAGCTCCACTCCTTTCTCCCTCCCAGCCTCTTTCCCAAGGGAGGATGGGGATTAAGAGGAAGCAGATTAAGCCTAATGGATTGATTGCAATTATTTTCCCTTGTTTATCTGCAGAACTGTGTGGGAGCCTGGAGAAAGGAAAGGGAACGTTCCTTCTGGTCCTCATTAGGGCTCCTGCTGGAGAGCAACCCAGGGCAGGCAAAAATAGAAGCATTTGGGCCTCCAATTTCAGGGCCCAAGAGACTGGGGTGTGTAAATAATGTGTGTAAATAATGTGTGTGTAAATACTGTGTGTAAATACTGTGTGTGTAAATACTTCTGTGTGCAAACCCACACCAATCCTGTGCAGAGCAGCTCCAACAAGTCCTGGAAGGTCCCACAACATCATCCCCGTGCCCCATGGAAGCGTTTTGGGATGAAAATCAATCTCTAGTTCGAGGGGAATCCCTCCAAATTTGCCATGTGACCATCGAGCATCCAAAATTCCCTCTGTACCCTTGTCCTGCCTGGAGCTGAGCCCTCCAAGCCCTTCCTGAATGTGGTTTAAACACTTGTTCCCACTTCAATAAATCTCCCTGGCCCTGGGAGTTTTGTGTGGGATCCCAGGAGGCTGCGTCGCTATCGGTGAAAAAACAGGTAAAAAAGATGACAAAATCTTTGATTTGAGCTTTTAATGCTCTTTTGCAGCAGCTGAAGGGACTCAGAGGAGCAAGAGGAGGAAGCTGCCCCCTTTTTTCCCATGTTTTTCCTGGTGGGATGCTCAGGATGCTGCTGTACAAAGCCAGATAAGCCACACGAAGCTTCCCCCTAAATCCTCCTCCCTCAGATAAGATCAAACTTGACATTCAAATGTCCAAACAGGAGGCTGAGGAAGAAAGAAGGGGGAAAAAAGCCCACCACGAAGGCTTGGAGGGCATCCTTCCCATCGTGGAATCCCAAGATTTTGGGAGAGGAGGAAGAAGAACCGAGTGACAACACGAACATTGGGATGCTCTTTATTGGCATCTGACGGATACACAAGGACATCTCCCCACCCCGTGCATCTCCCCCCACCTCATGCTGCTCAAACCCCCCCACAAACCCCCCCAAAATCCTTCTACAGAGGCTACTTCTTCACCAGCAAACTTCCTAATAAATCAGCACTGGGATCACAGAGGGGGGAGTGGAGAAACACACGCTCTTTGTACAACAGAAACGTTAGAAAAGGACACAAAACAGACCGACGAGCACTAACTTTGGCTTGGCTTTTCCCTCCTGGTTTGTTTTGGGGTTTCAGTCTGAGTTTATTTCCTGCAACCAGGGGTTTGAGGCATCCCCCGGCTTCTCTTTGGATGCTGAGTTTGTCTCCGTTTCCTCAGCCCTGAGGAAATCCCTTTACTATGGCAATTAAAACCTGAGACCACGGCGATATTGTCCTGAAGGAAAGCACTTCCCAGCTCCAGAGGCACAGCCAGGTTGGTTTGTCAGGATGAACAGGCCAGTTGGTTCTGCTTTTCATTTGGGCACTTCATTCCACTCGCCCTTTAGTTTATATTGGAGTCGTTTTTCCAAAATAAAAGAGGCTGATGGAAACAACCTGATGATGGCCAGGGATGAAATTCCTCCCAAAGCATCCCCGTGGGTGGCTCAGCCTGGCAGGAGCTGGTGCCCCAGCTGGGGGATGGAGAGCCAGGCTCACCCACTGCAAGTGGGATTGCAAATTTGGGGCAGTTTCCTTGGATTTGAGTGATGGGAGAGGTCTGGGGGGGGTGGGGCTGGGCGGGGCGGGGTGGGCTGGGGATGGGATGGGATGGGAGACTCACAGCCCTGCCAGGGCCAAGTGTTTCCAACCAAGGGCTGTCCCTCCAGAGGGGTCTTTGCTCTTCTGCTGCACAAGGGCAGGAAATGTTGAACATCCCATCCTGGAGATCCGTATCCAGCCTCTGGAAAACTCCCAAAAGCTTTGGAAGGACCTGGGTGCTTGAATCCTGATCCTGCAGGCCCCGATCCTTCGGGAGATCCAGGAACAGCCAAATCCTCCCAAGCTGCTCATGGACCTTCTGCAGGGATTTTTGGGGTGTCCACGTTGTCCTGCCGAGTCTTTAAGGCCAGAAATGAGGTGGGAAGGAAGGCTTGGGCTGGGAATTCTCCCCTTGGAGGTGGAAAGGCCGTGAGGAAGAGCGAAGGGGCCTGGGCAGGAGGCCCGTGTCACACGTAGAAACATCGAGCAGTTAGTAAAACAACACTATTATTTACAAGTCTCGCTTGTCTCCTTTAGGAGGGGAGGAAAATCACCTTCTGCCTTCAGGAAGGAGCTTCTGGATGAATGCAGAGGTGAAGGAGGAGCCGTGCCTGGCACTGGGGCCGGGCACCAGCTCACCTGGCAGTCCTTGCTCTGCAGAAAGCTCGTGATGCTCCGGGCAAGCGAGAGCTCAAAGCCATGGCTGAGTTGGGAACATCTCCCAGGATCCTGGTGGCAGCTCATGGGGGGACAAAGTGTCCTCCAGCCTCCCCCAGGGGTGAGCTGGGAGCTGATATGCCAAAAAAAATGCACTTCTAGCTCTGGAGACGTGGAGGTGGGGAGGGATGCCCGGGCAGAGGGAGGTGCTGGGGTCACCCCCGAGGGTGGGCAGCACCCCCCGTGCTCCAGGGGGAGGTGGAGGACCCCCAAGGGCAGCTCTGGGCCACCCTTCACAGTGCTGCAGGAGAAGGAGCCCTTACGAGCAGGGGGTCGGCACCACCAGCCCCCACGGGGTCTCTGGGCGAGGAGGGGACAGTGCAATGGCCACGGGGTGGCTTTGCCCCAGCTCGGGGTAGCTCAGGGACATCAGGGTGGGGAAGGGTGAGCAGAGCCCTTTTGTCGTGTCCCTGCTGCAGGCAGGCACTTTGTCAGCCCTTTAGACCTTCAGTGTCCCCCATGGGGTCTGTCCAGGGGACCTTCAGTGTCCCCTCCAGCCGAACCCCTGGTCCTCATTGCTCGGGTGGTCCCAGCCGCTCCTCACACTGGAAGCCCTCGTGGAGCCCCCCAAAATTTCACAGTGTAGCTTGGGCTGCTGGAAGCCACATCCCCTTCCCACCCCCGTGGGATCAGACCCCAAACCCTGGAAGAGCAGCTCCAGTTCCCTGCAGCCCTGCCCTTCTCCCGAGGCTCGGGGAAAGCAGCCGGATTGCAGGGCGTGGAGGGCAGGAAACAGAGGAGAAGGGGCTGGAAAGGGAGAGAGAAGGGGGCTGAGAGCGCCGTGCTCCTTCCTGTGTCCGTCTGTCCGTCCAGCAGCCTCGCAGGGATGCTCCGGCTCAGGGGCTGCCGGGCGCTGGCGGCGCTGGGAGGGGGCGATACCCAAACTGGGAGCTCAGAGCGTACCGGGCTGCGAGCCGGGGGTGCCCGGGGAGACCCCTCGTCGTGCCCCCCCTCCACCCCGGGGCTCTGCGTGCCGGGGAGGGGAGAGGCGAGAGGGGGGCGTGGGCAGGGGACCCCTCGGGGCCGCCCCGGGCCACCCTTCACACGGGCGAGGTGGCGGTGGACTCGCTGCCCAGGCTGTCGGCGATGTCCCCGCGCTGGATCTTGCGCAGGGCGGCCAGCAGCGCATCCAGGGTGGCGCTTTCCTTGGAGGACCAGTGGGCCAGGAGAGCCCGGGCGGGCGAGTCGTCCCGGGTGAAGGAGTCTATGAGGTCCTCCTTGTAGCCCAGCTCGCCGGCCAGCTGCCTCCACGTGTCCTCGGCAGAGCTGCCCAGCAGCTTCTCCACCTCCTCCTGCTTGCTGGCAGGGAGGCTGCTGTACAGGTTCCCGTCTCCCTTGGGCGCTGGGGAGGATGGAGAAGGGTTAAACCCACCCCAAAGGTGAGCTTGCCCACCCCCTGCCCTGTATCTCAAGTTCTTCGAAAGGTAAAGGGTGTTTAATAAAGGGGAACTTTCCCGAGGCTGCTCGGGCTGGTTGGTTTTTGTCTGGCTGATTGGGGTGATGCCTCTCTGATAAAATATCATTGTTTCCCGTGAGTTTGGACAAACAATTCACACGGGCTTGGCTTAAAACATTACAGAGCCCCTTAAGCTGTTACAGATCTTCTCATGTGCTTAAAATGAAGCTCAGCCTTTTATGACTCAAAGAATATATGAAAACGACCAAACTTGTCTTTTTCCCCCTGAATTTAGGCAATGGCTGGAATAGTTTCAGAACTTTATAGTTTAACTTCATCTTTCATGTATCTTGTTTAATTTCTGAAGCACAGAATATGCTGAATCAGAAGGGACCCATCAGGATCACCAAGTCCAAATGTGACAGAGGTTTTTTTTCTCCTTCACTTCCTATCATTTCTCTCTTCTCCCTCCTTCCCCTTTCTGACAAGCAACGAAATTAAGGGCCCTTTTCAACCGTTCCCAACTTCCACTTCAAAAATCCTATCCTACACAGGCTTCCAGAGACTCCTCTGTAGAAAGGAAGCCAAAGAGAAGGGGAGACACCCACCCCCCAGCCTGCAGCCCACCCTACCTGGCCCCTGGGTGCCCTGGCTGGGGGGCTGCTGGTCGTGCAGGCTCTGGCTGTCCACGGAGATGCCACTGTCACTGTGCAGCTTCTCCCCCTCCGGGGAAGGCGTCTGGTTCACCGGGCGGTTGTTGGCCCCTTGCTTGTTCTGCTTGCAGTTGTTCCACCTGCAGGGAGAGGAGAAGGAGGGTTTCCACCTCCACAGGGACCTGGACAGGCTGGCTGGAGGGGCTGAGCCCAGAGGGGTGATGTTTAACAAGGCCAAGTGCTGGGTGTTGCAGCCCCAGGGGTTGGGGGTGGAGGGGATGGAGGGACCTGGGGGTGCAGGGGATGGAGGGACCTGGGGGTGCCAGCTGTGCCCAGGTGGCCAAGAAGACCAGTGACATCCTGGCTTGGATCAGGAATAGTGTGACCAGCAGAGCAGGGAAGTGATTCTGCCCCTGAGGCCACACCTCAAGTGCTGTGTCCTGTCTGGTCCCTCAGTTTAGGAGGGACATTGAGGGGCTGCGGGATCTGGAGCACATGTCCTGTGAGGAGCAGCTTGGGGGGCTCAGCCTGGAGAAAAGGAGGCACAGGGGGGTCCTTCTTGCTCTCCACAGTTCCCTGACAGGAGGGGGAAGCCAGCTGGGGGTCAGGCTCTTCTCCCAGGGAAGAGTAGGACAAGAGGGCACAGGCTGAAGCTGTGCCAGGGGTGGTTTAGGTTGGGCATCAGGAAGAAATTCTTTACAGAGAGAGTGATCAGACAGTGGAAGGGGTTGCCCAGGGAGGTGGTGGAGTCACCTTCCCTGGAGGGGTTTGAGAAGAGACTGGACATGGCATGGTCTGGTTGACAAGGTGTTGTTGGGTCACCTCGATGATCTCAGAGGTCTTTTGCAGCCTCAGCGATTCTGTGACATCCCCCAGGCTGGGGGCAGCTCTGGTGCTTTGTCCCCCTGTCCTGGGAGAAGCGTTTCTCCTGCAGCCTCTGGCTCAGCTGGTTTAAATCAGCATTTCCAGGTGCTCAATGGACACTGAGATCCTGAGCTTTCAGAGCCACTAAGCTTGGAAAAGACCTCCAAGATCCTCCAGCCTTCAACCAGATCCCACTGTGCCCACCAAACCGTGTCCCTGAGTGCCACATCTGCTTGGGCTCGGGACACTTCCAGGGATGGCAACTCCTTCTCTTCCCTGGGGAAAGACCAGAGCAGGATCTGGTCCCTTCTACCCAGATCCACTGCAAACCCTCCCCCTGGGGGTGCCTCCATCCCGGGGTGCCCACGGAGCCACCGAGCCAGCCCCGGCTTGCCCAGGGCCAGGTGCAATCGCAGCGCCCCAGGGCTGAGCTGCTGAGCCTGATCAGCTCTGACATGTGCCAGGGCGGGCAGGGGCAGGGAGAGGGTGCACTGAGGGCTCCCCCACCCTTCACCCCCACCCTTCACCCCCACCCTGCTGCCATCTCTCCCTCTTTCCTCCCCCAGCTGCCTGATTCCTCACGCATTTTTGTGAATCCACCTCGTGGTGCCCTCCCTCCCCTGTCTGCGGCAGGACATCCCAAAGGGTGTCCCCGCTGCCTGTTGCCCACTCCCCAAATCCCTGCCCCTGCCCTCTGCCCTGCTCCTCTACCTCTTGAAGGCGATGTAGGCCACCAGCCCCACCACCACGGCCGCCAGGATGGAGCAGTAGACAGGGATGAGGTTGTCGGCGGTGCCGCGGCTCACGACGGGCTGGGAGCTGCCCATGACGGTGGTGCCCGTGTCTGCCAGGGTGCTGGGCAGCACCTCGGTGCTGAAGGGGTCCCTGGTGACAGGCTCAGGGCTCTCAGAGCCCACCAGGGATGGAGTGTGTGTTGTCCAGCGAGGGTGGAGATCTGCCAGGAGGGAGGGGGAGGGAAATGAGCACAGGGATAACATTTGGGGGATCTTCTTCCAAAGGTTGTGGGGCTCGTGGAGGTGACAGCTCTGTCCCATCTTCTTACCCTTAGGCTTGTCCCTGCTCGTTCCTAGGACAAGCCAAGCTGTCCCCTGCCCTGATGGTGGCTGGAGATGGCTGGATGTGGCTGGATGTGAAAGGGCTTTGCAAGCTCTTTCCCAGCACTGGGTTTGCTCAAGCCCTGCAGCACCTCCCAGCATGGGCACAGCACAGAGCCCCAGGCTCCCACTGCTGCTCCCAAAATCCAGGGCACCAATCCCAGCTGCCCCCCATCCATGCCCATCTGCACCAGGACCAGTGTAAGGCCCACAGAGCTGGGCTCATCCTCCCCTGGCAGCACCAGAGCCTGGATGTGCCCCTCTCCTGGCCCCTGCCAGCCCCATTTGGGAGTGACCCCGTTCTGGTTCCTGCCACGCCTGGGTGTGCCCCATGGGCAGAGTGGAGCTGTCCTGTCTTGCCCCAGGGAAATGTTCTCACCTGGGGCTGCCCCATCCCCTCCCCTGGCTGCCAATTCCACCCCAAACCCCCCGTGCTCAGCACCAGGGGCCTGCCCTGTGCCCGCTGTCCTGGGGGGCTGTGCCACATCTGCCAGCCCGACGAGGATGGACCTGGAATCACGGTGGGGAGCTGGCATTTGGCCCTGCCAACCCCTCTGCCACACATGCCAGCCTGGCAAGAAGGGAGTGGGTGCCACAGGGTGGAGCTGGAATCCTGCCCTGCCACGGCCACTGTCCCAGTGAGGATGGAGAGGGTGCCACAGCAGGGAGCTGGCACCTTACCCTGCCACATCCACTGTCCCAGTGAGGATGGCACTGGTGCCACAGCAAGGAGCTGGCACCTTACCCTGCCACATCCACTGTCCCAGTGAGGATGGCACTGGTGCCACAGCAGGGAGCTGGCACCTTACCCTGCCATGGCCACTGTCCCAGCAAGGATGGCACTGGTGCCACAGCCTGCCCTGCTATGGCCACTGTCCTAGTGATGAGGCTCTGGTGGCACAGCAGGGAGCTGGCATCCTGCCCTGCCATGGCCACTGTCCCAGTGACAATGGCACCAGTGCCACAGCAGGGAGCTGGCATCCTGCCCCGCCATGGCCACTGTCCCAGTGACAATGGCACTGGTGCCACAGCAGAGAGCTGGCATCCTGCCCCACCATCCTCCCAGCAGACCCCGCTGCCCTCCAGGAGCGCCGCTCGGGTGCCCCTCGGGGCTCTTTCCAGGGGGCCCCATGCCCGGATAACAAAGCTGGCCCTGTGCTCCTTGACTTCTGGCTCCATTTACTCGACCCCTCCGGGGCAGCAGCGCTGGCTGTCCCCGTGCTGGGAAGGAGCAGCGGCCGGGACAAAGCCCTTTTCTCCCCAGCCAGGCTCAGGGCAGGGAGTCAGGCTGCTGCTGCCAGGGAATCACACTGCTGCTGGCAGGGAATCACACTGCTGCTGGCAGGGAACCCCTGGCATTCCCAGCTGGAGTGGCACTGATGCTCTTTGGGAGGGTCTGTGTGGCAGAGGGGTGTGGGTTGGCACAGCGGGGGCTGCTCTGCCCTTCCCTGGGCACTGAACCCTCAGTGTTCCCAGTTAATTCCCATTGGAGAGCCCTCAATGCCAAGCCCTCTCCTGGTGAAGGCTCAGGAGCACCTGAGACTGGTGAAACTCCTGGCTCCACTCACTGCTCCTGGACACCAAAACCACCCTGGACCCACAGCAACATCCTGCTGGGAGCTCAGGAAGCCCCTGGGAAGGGCTGGACAGACCCTGGGGTGGGGTTTTGTGAGGAAGATGAGTGCTCCTGGCAAGGGATGCCTCGGTGGGAAGCTGCAACACCCAAGGGATGGGGGGTCTCAGCTGGACACTGGGGGTCCCCTCGGCTGGGCCACCTCCCACTGTTGTTCTGCAAAGGGACACCGAGGCAGGGAGCGCTGCAAGGATCTGGTGACCCCCATTCCCCCCTCCTGACCCCCCTGGTGACCCCCATCCCCCCCTCCCTGAGGACCTCACCTCTGCATTCCGCGTCCGACACGGGCGTGCACTCCTTCACCAGCACCTCGTTCTCCTCGCACGTGGTGCAGGGCAGGCAGGGGTCCACGAAGTTGGCCTCGTTGGAGTAGGTGCCCTCGGGGCACTCCTCGCAGACCGTGTCCTGCGAGTCCTTGCAGGGGAACATGAGCCCGAAGCCCACCTCGCAGACGTGGCACTCGCGGCACGTCCCGCTGGCCTCGTCCTGGAAGTAGCCGTAGGCGCAGCGGCACACGGCGTCGTCCGACTCCACGCAGGGCGCCAGCATGCTCTGCAGCCCCACGCACTGCGTGCACGGCTTGCAGGGCTCCGTGGCGCTCACCGTGTCCGAGTAGGTGACACCTGCCAGGGGACACGGCCTGAGTGGGGTGGGGTCCCCCACGGGCGCTTTGCTCCCCGTCACCGAAGGGCGCCTGGCTGGGCAGGTGGTTGGGGTCACATCCTCGTCTTTCCCTCATTGTTCTCCCCCTCCCTGCAGCCCCCCCAACACCTCTGAGCAGCCCCCAGACTCTTCACCATTCCTGCTGCAGTTCCCAGCTCCCTGGGGATCCAGCCTGGAGCTTGCCCTCAGTGTGCCCATCCCAGTGCTCAGTGTCCCCAGGCAACTTCCCTGTCCCCAGCTGGAGCTCCATCCCTGTTTTTGACCTCCTGATTGTCCCCCATCCCTGTTTTTGACCTCCTGATGGCCCCCATCCCTATTTTTTACCTCCCGATGGTCCCCATCCCTGTTTTTGACCTCCTGATTGTCCCCCATCCCTATTTTTGACCTCCTGATGGTCCCCATCCCTGTTTTTGACCTCCTGATGGTCCCCGTGGGCATCCCACATCCATCCCTGCCCCTCAGCATCCCATCACTTTCTCCTCCACATCCTGCCCCGGGGGTCCCTTGGGGCATCACAACCCCGTCCCCCCCTCCTCAGCCACGTGTCCCCGCCTCGGGGGTGTGATGTGACAGGAGGTGACAACACTAATTGCTGACTCTCCCTGACCCCGGGGCTTCTCGCTCTCTGGTTTCATCCTGTAGGAGTGACTGCGGGGGAAATCAATCCCCGTCCCTCCCTCCGCCCGATCCCAAAGGTGTTTGAAGGTATTTTTAGCCCAGGAAGCCGGGTCAGCTCCTGTCCTGGAGGGCACAGCTGCTGTCCCTGCCCTGGCAGCTCCCATCGATCCCCTCAGAGCCCCATCTTCCCTCATCCAAAATGCCATGGGAAAGAGCAGCCTTCGAGCTGGAGAAGGGGTTGGGGAGCTCAGCCTCAATCCCTTTGCTCCCCTGCTCCTTGGGAGACAATCCAGCCACATACTGGTCCCTAATTTATTGATCATGGACATGGAAATTCCCACTCTCAGTGGCCTCCACCTTCCCTGGGTGTCCAAGGGGAGACCAAGCCATGGGCAGGCTGAGGGCAGAGCTGCTGGTTCATTTTTCAGGGTAGAGGGAACTGAAGCTCCCCAAGACCCTGGAGATGAGCAGGATGAGAGGGATGGAAGTGCCATCCCAGCTTTGGCAGCTGCTTTTTTCCCCCCGTGGCTCTGCTGCAGCAAACCCTGGGCAGTGACAGCAGTGACATCTCCCCCCACCCCGTGCCTGTGCCTGTTTCCTTTGCAATCATGGAATAATTTGGGTTGGAAGGGACCTTACAATCCTCCAGTCCCACAGACAGAGACACCTTCCACCATCCCAGGTTGCTCCAAGCCCCATCCAACCTGGCCTTGGGCACTTCCAGGGATGGAGCTTCTCTCTGGGCAACCTATTTTTGGTGCTGCTGGCCTTGGCTCTGCCCCGGGGTGGGGGCTCCTCTGCCCACCCAGCAGCTGCGGGGCCGCCGGCGGCACAAACGGCCCCATTAACCTGGGCTCATCCTTTGCATTACTCTGAATTATTGATAGGCACCATTAGAGCGGGGAAGTGGCCAGGAAAGCCATACGGCTGAGTGGGCACATTTGCAGTGGCAGCAAAGGTATCTGAGCTGAGCAATTACAGCCGAGATTCAAACGGGGCCCCCCCAGCCCCCTCCTCTCCCTCCCTCTCTTTCTCTCTCCTGCCCGCAGCGATGGAGGCTGGCGAGGGTATAAATAAATCATAAGGCAGCAATCAGGGGGTGCTGGCAAAGGGTGGGGGGGGAGAGGGAAAATTAGAATGAAAAAGCAAGTGGTTATTTGGGCTAACGAAGGGATTGTGTCTCTCAGCCCCTCCAGTCCTGCCGGGCCCCGCAGGCTTTGGCAGGGGGCGATGCTTTGGTTGTAGCAAATTTTTCCAAAACAATTGGGCTGGTGAGTCGGGAAGACATCCAAGGGGAGTGCTCGGAGGCAGCCCCGGGTGGAGGTGGGGATCTCGCAGCCCTGGGCCGTGCCCACATTCCTCCAGCTCAGGCTTGGCAGGAAGGATGCTCTGCCGGGCCCGGGGCTGCCTCCACCTGCCCAGCCCGAGGGATCCCAGCTCCACCAGGACCATCATCCCCATCCCAGCAAGGGAGGACAAGGGGATTTGCAGGTCTCCCTCCCTCCCCACCCCAAAATCCCGCTCAGGGGAGAGCTGGGGGTGGGGGTCATTGTCCCCCTTGCAGCATTTGCACCCAAGAGTCATCCCGCTGTCACAATTCACCCCAGAACTGAGGAGATGTTGGGAATTAGTCCCTGCTGCCATTGATAAAGGAATGAAAGATTTCAGTTGGGGAAGGGTAGGGGGTGTAAAAGGAGGGTTTGGAGTGGGTTTTGTTCTGGTTGTGGCTCCCCAGCTTGCCTCGTTCCTGTTTTGGGGGCAGTGAGGGCACTCCCTGCATGCTGCTTCTTCCTGGGGGGACAGAGACCTGAGCCTGTGCAGCTGGGCCAGGGAGGGAGATCCCATGTGGTGGATATTCCCATCAAAGGATGAGGATGGGTCTGAACCCCCAGGGTTATAGCCCTGAAACTGCAGCCAGGGGGGAATTGAGCCCCTACAGCCAGTGGGATCCAGATTGGGGGGAATCCAGCCCCTCATCCAGGGGGATCCAGATTGGGGTGGGTTCCAGCCCTTGGTGGGGTCCAGCCCTTCATCCAAGGGGAAACCAGGTCTTGGGGGATCCAGCCCCTCATCCAAGGGGATCCAGCCTTAGGGGGGTCCAGCCCCCCAGCCATGCCCAGGGAGGGTGAGCGCTGTTCATCGATCTCCCAGGAGAGCTGAGGTAGTTTTAGCCCTGCCCTGTCCCTGCTCTGTCCCTGCTCTGTCCCTGCCCTGTCCCTGCCCTGTCCCTGCTCTGTCCCTCTCTGTGCTGCTGCTGCTGCTGCTCTGCTTATTCAGCCTCTCCCCTCCAGACTTTGCCCCCTCTCTGCTCCCCCCCAGCCCTGCTCTGTCCCTTCCCCCTCCCAAATCACACCCCCAGAGCAATCCAGGCTTGGCTGGCACAGCTTTTCCTACAAATCCTTGTCCTTGGGCCTCCAAAGGGTCTGCAGCAGTAAATTGAAGGGCAGATTGTTCCTGCCTCCCGTGGCACTGTTTGAGCTGCCATAGTTGGCCAGTTTCATCTGTAAGCATTTACACAGGTCTCGGCACACGTTTCCCACTGACATTTATGGAGCATTTGACATAGGCAACGTGCCTGGAGCTGGCCAAGAGAACCCTGTTCCCCTCTCTCTCCTGGGGACTGATGGGATTTGCTTCTTCCCTCTCGAACTTGCTTTTACTTTGTGGCCTTTACAAGGTTTCAAAAAAATAATGCACGTGGCTCGTTGGGAGACACCCCCGTGGCTGGATCTGAGAGCAGCACACACAGGCCCTGTGGGGAAGGGCATTTTTGGAGGCAATGCTGGCCACGAGCTGGGAGTCAGGGACACATCAGGAGGGGAACAGGGGACTGCAAAGCTGCCTGGGACAAACAGGTCCCAAAACAGGGAGAGGTGGGATTGGCAGGGCACGTCTTTGGGGAGATGCTGGCCGTGACCTTGGTGTCTGTGCAGAGGCCATGGAGTCATGGAATATCCGGAGCTGAAAGGGGCCAACTCTACCCAGGACCACCCCAAAATCCTGCTGTGGCCCTAAGAATGTTGTCCAAACTCTCCTGGAGCTCTGGCAGCCCGTGTGACCACTGGGGAGCTGTTCCAGTGCATGACCACCTTTTCCTGATATCCATCCTAACCCCTCCTGACACAGCAGAAGGGTGGCCTGGGAGGGCTGTAATTCCAGGAGGGAGAGAGGATACCCTTGAGGAGAACCAAGTACCTGCTAATGCCCTCAGCCCCCAGATGCCCCCCTGGCCGTGTGGCAGCCCCCCCGAGGGGCTCTGTGGGTACTCACTGTCCAGGCAGGGCTCACAGACGGTCTGGTTGACCCCGCAGGGCTGCACCACCCCCTCGCCCAGGTTGCAGGCTCGGCAGCACTCCCCGCTCGTCGTGTACATCTTGGTGTAGCACTTCTCCTTGGAGCCCCAGGAGGGATCCTGGCAGAGAGAACAGAGCCAGGATGTGAGTCCTGTTAGAACAGGGCAGGTGGAGAAGTGGCATCCACGTAGGGTCCTGCTCCCGGTGACTTCCCTGGTTCCCAAATTAAATACAGAGAATTGACTTTCTTGTGCAAAACTCACTCATCGGGAATTCTGAATTCCACAGCTGCAGGGAGCCAGGGAAGCCCCTGTATGTGGGTATTTTGGGGGGTAATGGGGGCTTTTCCTCGGGGTTACAGCACAGTTTGTTCTTGTCTCTCATTGGAACTGTCTCCACTAAGGATCCTGAAGGGCTCAGCCCTTCCCAGCCTGGGGAAAGGGAGAAGAGACTTTCCTGCCACAAAGGAAGGTTTGGAGAGCTTGGGAGGCAACTCTGCACTCTGAGATCCCGGGGACCAGAAACCGGACACCACCAGGGAAAAGGAGGTTTGAAGGGGGCACCAGGAGCTCCAGCAGCATCCCTGCCTAATGGAGGTGTCTCTGCTTGTAAAACCTGCCAGCACATACGGAAGCCATAAATATGCCATGGGCCACCCTGCAGAGACACTTTGCAGCTCGGGGAGCGGGGACCTGCTCCCCAAAACCCCTCTTGGCCAGGGCTGTGGGGTGCAGGAATCATCTCTCCTGGGCACTGCTGAGATGCTCGCGGTGATTTGAGCTCTTCCAGGACCCCTCCTGCTCCCTCTGCTCCCAGGCAGGTGTGTCCCAGGGCTGGACCATCCCCCTGCCAGCCAGCTAAGCCTGGTTTTGGGGGGAATTCTAGCTCAGCTAAGGCTCGGAGGAGCTCGCCCCCCCCAACTCCGCGCATCTGGATGCCTCGTCAGCCACTTGGCCGCGTCTCCTCGCACAATGCGGCGTTATGAACTCGCTGTGCAGCATCCGGCAGCATCCGGCCGGGCCGAGACAATGGAGCGCCAATTATAGGCATCTGAATGACAAACTGCTCCAATTACCCTGCGCTGGAAAAGCTTGCGCTCCCCTCCCCGCCGCTGCTCCGCCAGCCCAGCCTGGCAGGGCTTGGGGTGTGGGGAAGCTTCCCAGCACCCCCAAAATGCCAACCTGGGGGTGAGGAAGGGGGTCGCTTTGCGTGTGTGGCGGGGGGGCCACACGCCTCTGCTGGGGGACAGGTTTGGCTCGTGGGGCTTCGGACCCAGCCTGGCTGGAGCTCATCCCGCTGCGTGTGTCCCCTGCCCGGGAAGGGGTTTGTCCCTCTCCCACCTCCCCCTGGATGCTCTTCCATGGGCAGTGAACGTGCCTGGATATGAATATCACCAGGACAGGCAGGGCAGCGCAGCTGGGCCCGCAGCATCCAGCTCTCCCACGCCGCAGGCAGCTGCGAGCCGTGCCCTTGGGGACCGACCTGACACCCAGATCCCCACCAGCCGACCCCACGGACCCGCTCTGGCCACATGTCCCCTTCCCACAGGGCTGCCAGGAGCGGCCAGTGCCACCCCCCTGCCCGCTGTCCCCAACCACGCTCCTAAAACGCGGTGGGAAATGTCACTTCCAGCCCCAGGTGCTGCACCCGCCCCTCGCTCTCTGCGTTTCCCTCGCACTTCTCCGAGCCCCCTCAAGATTAACACGCTGGGAAAGGGCACCTGGTCTGCGTTAGCTCGCTGAAATGTGTGTGTTATTAACGCAACTCCTGTTGACAAAGCCGCAGGTATTAACACCATAAAGCATTTTGACAGCTGGACCGAGGCAGGGGGCACTGGCGGAGGGCGCAGGCGACACCTCTGGAAGCTCTTAATTGCTTTCGGAGCCGTGTCGGGAGGGGGCCGTGTCCTGGCAGGCGCAGCTGGATGAGGAGATGGGCGCCGAGGAAACTGTTTGAAGCGGGTTTTGGGCACAGCACCGGAGCCCTGGCACCGAAAAATCGCACGGGAGCGGGGAAGGGAGGGGATGCTCCAGCTGGAGACGAGCCCAGCGACAAGCCTGGATCCGAGCTGCCCCCGAGCCTGACAGACGGGCTCTGCCTTTCTTGGCGAAGCACCCTGTCTAGGAAAGGCCAAACCCCTGGCTCCGAGCAAACCCCAAAGTTTGGGCGGCTGAGGAAGCCACGTCTGAGGTCGGCGGGTCCGGCCAGCGCTCGGCACGGCAGGATTGGGTGGGTTTTGCCTCTTCCCCGGCCACACAGCGCAGGTAAAGAGCAGCAAACACGGCGTGCCCGTGGTTTGGGTGGTCTCAGGGCTGCGGGCACAGCTCCGGACCCGCCTGGGTGAGGGTTCATGGGGTCTTCCCTGTGCGCCCCCCCAGGGGTGGTGCTGGGGGGCAGAACCAGCCCCAGGGACAGGGCTGCGATGGTTGAGCTCAGCCCCGACCCAGGGAAGTGGCCGTGGACATTTGGGGGACACCCGAGCCCGTCCCCGCTGCGAGGTGGGGGATTCCCTGCGGTGCAATCGTTCCAATCCGTAGGGCTGGGACAGTTCTTGTCTTCCCTGCTATGCCGGGGGAAGGAGACCCTCCGGCACGGAGCTGCCAGCCCCTCGCTCCTCCTCAGTCTCTGCACGAAGCCGCTAAAGCTCCGGCTTTAATATCCTGCCCGAGGGGTGTCCGGCTGCCTAACGAAGCCCCTGGGACCCCCGTCAAACCCTGCCCCAATAAAAGCCCTGTTTCTGCCCCAGGTTTGGGGTACAGCCCCCCGTGCCCGCCCGGCTGCCCCGCTCACTCCGGGCATTCTCCTCTCTCCAGACCCCTCCGTGCCCTAAAGCCGAGCCCACACCCCGAGTTGTGCCCAGCCCAGGGCTCTGACGGGAGGAAGAGGGTCTCAGCTTTGCTCTAGCAGAGTTTGGAGCCAGGAAAGTCTAGGAGAGCTCTGGGCGATGTGGGATCGCAGGAGATGAAGGCACGGGGGGTGTGGGTGGGTGACTTCTCCCCCTCTCCCCTGCTGACCGAGGGCTCTGCCATCCTTTTTTCCTGGGTTAAAGGGGTGAGCCTTGGCAGAGCTTTGTGCAGCGGGCTCGGAGGGGCTGTGGGACCCCCATCACCACCCACCTCCCCCCGCCCCCTCCCTCCACATCCCAAGAACCCTGCCTGGCACCCCAGCTGCCTCCGGGACGCTCCAGCCCCACACGGTGGGGACCCCCGGGACCTCCCGCCCAGTACCCTCGGGGCTCCCCATCCCGCTGCTTGTGGGACCCCCGGAACGCTTCAAAAAACCCTGTGAGATGCCTCTGGGACCCTCCATCCCACCCCTGGCTGATGCCTCCGGGAACTCTCCATCCCGGTAGCTCAGGGACCCTTCATCCCACCCCCGGCTGGTGCCTCCGGGGACCCTCCGCGTTGTCCCCGAGATGCTGCTGCTTCCCGGTACCGCCGGGATCGTCCATCCCACCCTCGGCTGGTTCCTCCGGGACTCTCCATCCCGCCGGGATCCTCCCCCCCACCCCCGGTTGATGCCTCCGGTACGCTCCATCCCGGTACCGCCGGGACCCTCCATCCCACTCCCGGCTGGTGCCTCCGGGACCCTCCATCCCGGTACCGCCGGGACCCTCCATCCCACCCCCGCCGGGTGTCTCGGGGGACTCTGGGCGCTCCCCCCGGGCACTCACCGCCGGCAGCAGGAGCAGCAGCAGCGGCAGGAGCCCGGCCATGGTGTGCGGGGGTAGCGGGGTCGGTGACCCCCGCCAAGAGCCGGTGCGCGGCTGGGCTGCCCCTGCCCTCCCTCTGCCGCCCGCCGCCCCGGCGGCAGCCAGAAAAGGGCTGCAAGTCCCTCCTCCTCCTCCTCCTCCTCTCCGCCCCCGGAGCATCACGGCGAGCGGCCGAGCCCGCACCCTCCTCCGCCGGCACACAAAGCCCCGGCTCCCCCCCGAGCCCCCCCAGCCCCCGCCGCCCTCCCACAAAGCGCTTTTGGGGTGCGCTCGCTCTCCGCCCAGCCGGGGCTCTTCAGCCCCTCGGTTATCCACGCCCATCCATCTGTCTCCATTCACCCTCCCTGCTGTCCGTCCTTCCATCCATTCATCCTTCTCTGGGTCCCCTCCAACGCCCACGTCCGTCTGTCTGTCCCTGCCCACCCCAGCCCTCCCCCGTGGTGGGTTCATCAATGGTCCTGCAGCCCCAGGGTGATGCTGCGTGGCTGGGATGGGGTGACCAGACTTCCTCTGGCTGCTGGGACAACAAACAACGTCCCACGGGTGCCTGGATTGGTGACATCCCCAGGACTCGGACCCCGAGCTCTGTCCCAGCCATCCGGGTGACACAGAGGAGCCCCCAGTGGGGACCACACTGCAGGGTCCGAAGCTCCTCTTTGTAAGCCAAGCCTTGGCAGCCAAAAAAATCCATATTGATGTCCTCTGGTTCCTAAAAATCTCCCCGTGTGCCGCTCTCCTTTGTCCTGGAGCCTTCAGCTTCTGGCAGGATGGCTCTGCCTGGCATCCTGCCACCCCAGACCCCGCGGAGATGGAAGCTGGGGCTGTCAGGGCATGTCCCTCACCCTGCCTCGCTGTGTCAGCACCACAAATGCTCTTCGTGGGGCTCACTGCAAGGATGAAGTGGGTTTACTGGTGGCACTGGTAAAGGAGGGTGGCTGGAAATGGCCCTGACACGCTGGCAGTGGCCCCAGGACAGAGGAGAGACGCCTTCACAGTCCAATTTTACCCATGGCACAGCAGATTTGGCCTCGTGTCCTTCAAACACTGGTGTTTCCTTATCCCTGTGGGCTCTGCAGGTGCTTTTGGGGTTCCCCAAGCTATGTCCAGGTCCAGCCATTCCCACCCCTGCGGCCACTGGAGCTCCCAAGAGCCCCACGGGACCCTCCCTTGGGTCACATCCCCCTGTCCAGACAGCAAAGCACCCGGGGCTGAGCCCAGCTCGGCTGGATTTCCTCTGGAAAAGCAAATTATTGACTCTCCGAGGCGCCTGAGGTGCTGCTCCCTCGGGGAAGGGCTTGAAGGAATTCCCTCGCTCGCAGCCTTTCCATGCGATTAAAGCGAAGCCAAAGCTGCCGTTTGTTCTCCGGCACGGACACGCAGGGGCACATGTGGGAGCCACATGGGGAAGGCATTCCCAGCCAAAAAACCACGCTGGGGCCAGGTGGGGATGGGCTGGGATGTGCCCAGGGCTGCGGGGTCGGGATGCCCACCCAGGGGGCACAGACCGAGCATCCCACGCTCCTTTTAAGGCACGGATGAGCGGGAATGGGAGCGAGCTGAGCAGACATATGGCAGGGCTGGCACGGGGGGGGAGCAGCCCGAGGAGCCCACAATTAATTTGCCACAGCAAGTGGCAAATCCAGCTGCTTTCCTCGGCCACTTGGATAAATCCCTCCTCCTCCTCCCTGCAGGGGTTCGGGCTGTGGTTTCCCACCACGGGATGCACTTGCTGGGGACACAGGGATGGAGGGAAGCGGTCCCTGAGCCTTGTTCCCTGCCACCGTGGGTACTGCCCCGATGCCAGCGTGGGAATCATCCCTGGAAAATCCCAGTGCTGGAGCCCTAAAGCCGAGCTGGAGGCTCAGCTGGGCTCCATGTGCTCCACGGGCCAGGAGCCAGCCAAGGTAAGTGAAAACTTCTGCTCCCATCCCACCCCCCTCCCGCGGCTCCTTTGGTGCAGGGGCTCAAAGCTTCCCATTAAATCACACACACGCATTATTTTCCCTGTCCCAAAAAAGGTTGTGGCCCTTTCCTGGCTCCAGCGAGTGACAAAGAGCCTCTTAAAAGTCTGCAGTCACCTCTCGGAATTAAAGCCAAAGGCTCTGGGGGTTTATTTGCTGGGGGAGCATCTTTTGGGCTGCCCGTGGGAGACGGGACTCTTGGAGTGTTGCAGCTCCTTAGATCAAACCCAAAATACCTGCCCTTGGCTCTGGGTGAGGCTGATCCCACTCCCAGGGAGGCTCGTGGCCATGAAGGTGGCCCAAAATTGGGTCTCAGTGATGCTGCCAGTGCCTCTCTGGCACGGTGGGACGATGCCACAGGCACTGGCAGAGCTGGGTATGTCGTGCTGAGAGCAGGGCAGGGAGTGGGTTTGTGCTTGTAATAACAAAAAGAGCTCCCATTTATCTTTTTTTTTTTTAATCTCACCCCCTCTTTGTCTTCAGGCTCATCCAGGTCTTCCCACAACCACTTCCAGAGGTGTCCAAGCAAACCCTTCTCCCACCATCCCTAAGGGTCCCTCAGAGCCCCGAGAAAGAGCCCGAGTTAAACACTCAGTGCCAGCTCCTGCCTTCAAACTTTTTATTGCTTTTACTAAAAAGCAGAGGTAATTACCTTCCCGACAGAGACAGGGCCACAGTAATGGTAAGTTATAAATAACGATGAATAAATAATACACGGTGGGAATTCATCCTCCTGCTGTTCACAGCCAGGGCTGAGAGCACAAAGGAAGGGCTGAGGGGAGAGAAAGGGACATGGGTTGGGATCGTGTTTGGGGCAGGGGATGGGTCCTGGTCCCCCTCTGCTCCAGGGGAAGGTGGGGGGGACCCTGCAGGGCTGGGAAAAATCCCTTTTGAGAGGGAAAGAGAGGAAATTCGGGGTGGAAATCAGGCTTTGAGTCATTTTTGCTGACTTCAGCGAGGGGCTTCCCGTCACTGGGAGCCATCAGGGCATTCCTCAATGGACGCTCTCCGTGGGATGGAGAGGAATTCATGGCAAGAAGGCACCTTTTGGATAATCCATTATAATGTTCCCAATGAAAATAAAGAGGAAAAACAATTTTGTTTGAACCCCCCAGCCCAGCTTCGTGGAGAAACCTGCACCTTGGGCCACTTGGCCAGAGCCAAGTCCATGTACAGAACAGGAAGCCGAGGGTTCCCGTGGCTCTCAGTCCTCTGGTTCTCCCTCAAATCCTTGGGATTCAGGACCCTGAAAGCTTTTATGGATACAGGCCAAGGTCAGCTCCCGTGCAGAGGTGCCCAGGAGTGTCCCCTGCCCTCTCCTTGGTGCCTGTGCCAGCCCCAAACCCACCCCTTTGTCCCCTGTGACAGAGGAATGGGATGATGAGCTCCTTTTGGAGCTCCTTTTGGACCATCCTCCCCGGCTGGAGCACAAGAAGGGCTTTTACCATTCAGGGAAAACTCTTCCCTGGATTTAGGCAGCTCGGGAGGGGCCGTCCCAAAACACCTCCCCCTTTTCCCATCCTCGGGCCTCGTGGCTGCTCGTCCTGCCTGTGCTTTGGATGCAGCCTGAGGAAAATGGGGAGTGCTCTGGAAAATCAGCGTGTTTTTTGTGGGGGTTATTCCAGTGGGGATGGGGCTCAGTTATTCCCACTAGGGATGGGGCTCAGTTATTCCCATTGGGATGGGGCTCAGTTATTCCCACTGGGATGGGGCTCAGTTATTCCCACTGGGATGGGGCTCAGGTATTCCCACTGGGATGGGGCTCAGTTATTCCCACTGGGATGGGGGTCAGGTATTCCCACTGGGATGGGGCTCAGGTATTCCCACTGGGATGGGGCTCAGGTATTCCCACTGGGATGGGGCTCAGTTATTCCCACTGGGATGGGGCTCAGTTACTCCCACAAGGATGGGGCTCAGGTATTCCCATGGGAATGGGGCTCAGTTACTCCCACAAGGATGGGGCTCAGGTATTCCCATGGGAATGGGGTTCCACTGGACCACAGCATCCAAACCAGGTGGTTCAGAGGTTTCCCTCCTGGCTCGGGGTGGGAGATGACACCATTCCCATGCCCACAGCTCCAGCCCTTTGGACACACCTGGATGGACACAACTGCCCGTGTTGGTGGTGCAGGTGGAGCAGGGCAGGATGAAGGGCTCAGGGACACCTGGAGCACCTGGGACACCTGGGTGAGGCCACCCCAGTGCTGTTTGGGGGCTCCTGAGCACGGATTTCCCTTGGGGTTTGGCCCCTGGATGTGGCCCGAAATGGCAGCTCCAGGGTAGGAAGGATCCAACATTCCCAAACTCACCCCCCTCCCCGATCTCCACCGCTATCAAAGTGTCCTGATCTGCTTTTGATTAGAGCCCTCGATTTCCATGCCTGTGATTTCTCCCAGCCCTTCTCTCCATCCCCCCCTTCCCTTTTTCTCTCGCTAATCTCCAGCCTGACAGCTCCCAGCTTCCCTCCCTTTCCCCTTCCCTTTCTTTCCCCGTCCTTCCAGCGCGATCCATCACCCTGACTGCGGCAGGGGGGATTCGTGGCAGCGCCGCCGATGAATCCCCGGCTCCTTTTAAGGACTGAGCGAAGGAATCTCCGGCGAGCGGAGCCCGCGATGTCCGCGAAACTCGATCCGTCCTCGGGATGGAGCCACGGCGAAACTGGGAGGCTGTAAAAATAGCCCCTGTTTTGCCTGGCCGAGAAAGAAGCCAGATTTTGTACAATTTCAAACAACCCCGGCAGGGCCGGGCAGGGGGGGAGAAAATCCCTCTTCGTGACCCGTATAATAAAGGACATAAATATGTCGGCGGCAGCAACATTATCAATATTTTTCTGCTTAAGGTATTGATTGATTCCACATGCCAGGGGCAGGGCTGGCTTTCTTCTCACCAGCCTGGCTTTTGGGAACTGATTGATTCAGTTTTGTTGCTGATGGATCAAGAATTCTGCTGTTAGGAGGAAATGAATGTCAAATCCGTCGTGGCTTCGATAAGGACGGAGCGAGGCAGGAGCTGAGGGTGGGGAGGAGGGGGGAGAAGATTTTTATTCCTTGTGCTTTTTGCTGGTTTTCTTTTCAGTTTGGGGGTGGAGGTTTATTTTAATTGCTTCAGAGCTCAGGCGGGAGAAAAGAAGATGACAGAATAAGATAAACAGAATAGAATACAATGGAACTGAGATAAATAGAATGGAATGAGAGTGTAATAGAGATAAATAGAATATTTCAGTTCAAAGGGACCCAAAACAAGGATCTAATCCCGCTGCGGGGCATTTTTCCAAACGGTTTTGAGTGTGTGTAGCCCAGAGAAGATCCAAAGGGGTGTTTTTTGGCTCCTGCTTCCCTTCTCCCAGCATGTCCTGCCCCAAGCAGGGAGGTTTCAGTGGCTGTGCTGGAAATTTCACCTGCTGTGCCTCAGTGTCCCCCTGTGTGAGCAGGGAAGCTGATCCCTGTATCCCTCAAAATACCTGGAAAAACAAGTGCTCAGAGCCACTGGAATGCTATTTATTAGTTCCCAGAATCGTGGACTATCCACAAGGATCCCTGGGATGAAATTCCCTTTGCTCCCGGAGTCAGGACCATCAGCTGCCGTCCCACCTGCACTTTGCACCGGCTGCTTCCCGTGGCTTGGCCCCATCCCAGCCCTTTTCCGACAGCAAGATCCATGGATGTGGCCGCCCTGCTGCCCATCACTCATCCAACCCCCCCGAGGCACCGGCCTAAAGGTTGGGGGGGGTCTTTAAATCACCTTCATTTCCCCCTTCCCGGCAGTTCTGGCAGGAGCCAAGCAGGGGGTGGGGAGGGAGGGGGATCCGAGCCCCTTCCTGGAGGTTTCTGGGAGGCTGATCCAGGCAGGAGCAGCTCCAGCAGCGCCAGGCTGGTGGCTGGAATGTGCTGGGGGTGTGCAGAGCTGCTCCAGCCCCATTAATCTCCCTCCTTCCCAGGGGTCCCCCGGGTTCTCAGCATTGCTCTGGTGAAATCTTCATCAGCCCCTGAGAGGGAGAATAAAAAGCTCCATCCCATCCCCACGGAGATCCCGGTGCCCCCACCCTGCACCTCCTGCCTGCTCAGGAATGGAAGACAAATCCCTCCTCCTGGGGCTCAGGAAGCTTTTCCTCCAAGGTTTCCTGAGAGCCAGGTAATAAATTCGGCCAGGTTACAACTTCCTAAGGAATTTGGACCTTCCAGTGCCCCCAGGCTGGCAGGCAAAGCCCTTTGGTGCCAGCAGGTGCCCTGCCCTCGTGGGTTTGGGGCAAAGCCGAGCAGAGGGAGCACAAAGCTCATCCCATTTTCTCCTCTTGCACATCCAAACCGCAGAGCCCCTGGGGAAGGAAGGAGGCGAGGGGGATACCACGGGTTGGAGGGATCTCCTCTGCTTTTGATTAAAATGCAAAGCGTTTTGGGGCGTTTAAGGGGAAACCAAAGCGAGCCGGGAGAGCCGGGATAATGATGCCATTGATGTCACCTACTGGGGGGTCTGGAGTGACCCCTGACAGCCCCGGCCCTCAGATCTGCCCGTGGTTCCTCCAGCCCCGTCTCCCTGATGGATGGGCCCTTCCCGGAGCTCTCAGAGAGGGCAAAAGGTGCTGCCGGTGCCTCCCCCCAGGATTTGGGGGGATTTGGGGCTTTTCCTGCGCAGGGCTGGGCTGGGGGATGATCCTCCCCCTCCCGGGGTGAGGGAAGGGCTGGGTCAGGACAGCCCAAATCTTTGCTGTCATCAAGGTACATGGATTTTTGGGATCTGTCTGGCTACATTTCCTTCCTCCTGGTCTAGTCTGTGCTTGCCCTGGCAGATCCCATCCACCCATCCATCCATCCATCCATCCATCCATCCATCCATCCAGGTTTTCTCCAGCATCCAGCACTTCCCTCCTCAGCTCTCCCCTGGTGCAGGAGGGATGTGCCCCTGGCAGAGCTGCCAAACTGGGCTCCTGGCGGGGATGTGGAGAGGGAGGAAGGGAAGAAGAGTCCGGGCTTGTAAATGAAGCCCGAGCTGCCACTCACACATCCTGTCCCTATGGCAACTGCTTCCAGCCCTGCCCCGCAGCAGCCTCTCCTCGTCTGCTCCTCCGAGCACAAAAGCGGCACAGGAATCCTCCAGGGAACGGGGAGAGGGGCTGGAGATCAGGTGCCCTCGCAGGGCTGCCAGGAGAGCCTGGGAATTGGGCAGGAGACAGTTTGGGGGGCAGCAGAGCCGTGTGCTGGATGGTCAGATCCCAAATGCTTCCTTCTCTCCTCTGCCATTCCCAGGGAGCTGTTCTGGGGACAACCTGGGCCTTTGGGACACCAGACAGAGAAACCTCCCCTTGCTTTTCCCCCCCAATTTCCCATTTCTCCAAAATCCTACATTCAGGGAGACACTGGAGACCTTCCCAACCTGAGCTGGGCATGGTCAGGAGAGCCTGGAGATGGGATTGGATGGAATTGAGGACTTTTATGGGAATAGGAGACCAGGAGATGACGCTGGGAGGGCAAAGTTGTTGCACCCAATAGAAACCCTAAAACTTTTCTGAGCGTTTCTGGGTGTCATTCCAGGAAATCCCGAAGCTCTTTGCTGTGCCGTGGTGCAATTGGGAAAGGCTGGAGCCTCTGGAGTGGTGGTGGATCCCTCCCAGAGCTCGGCTGGATGCATTAACCAGCAGGAATGCATTTCCATCCATCCATCCTCCCACAGCCGAGTGCTCTGCAAGGGGAAGCTCCTGGGAATAAATGGAGAGAGGGGCTTCTCCCTGCCCTCCAGGCTCGGGAATATTCCTGCAGGGAATAAATCTTCCAGGAGAATTACTGCTGGGGAGGGGGGGAAAGACGTGGGCAAACACATCTGCAGGTCCCTGGGGAATCTCCCCTCGGCAGGAGGGGGAAGAAGGAGCTGTGGTCCCTCGGGAGATGCCAAATTGGGGCTGGATCCGACTTGTTTCACACGAAAAAAGGGGGTGCTTGAGGCCTCCTGTGTCTCATCCACGTGGGAGCTGGGAGGAAGGAGCCCGGGGATGGGGCTCAGCCCACTGGTGCACACTGGGAGGACTGGGAGGGGGTCGCTCATCCCAGTGAGGCTGGGCTGGCTCTGGATGGGATGGTCACCTCCCGTGGGTGGGATGGTCACCTCCCGTGGGGTGTTCACCTCCTCTAGGTGGGATGGTCACCTTCCGTGGGTGGGATGGTCACCTCCCGTGGGGTGTTCACCTCCCGTGGGTGGGATGTTCACCTCCTGTAGGTGGGATTTTCACCTCCCCCGGGTCCCCCGAGCCTCTTCCCAGCAACTGCGACTGAACCAGAAGGGAGCTCATTTCCCAGCCTGCTGAGATGATGAGGTAAACTAATTGCTGCCTTCGTTCCTTATGCAAATCAGCCCCCGGCCCTCGCAACAAAGGCCGGAGCATCTGCAGGAAGGGGCTGGAGGCAGAGCTGGAGCTGCTGGGATCATTCCCAGTGCTAACCCACCACTGGATCCATAAAACACCCAGAGGTGTCCTGCTTCCTACGGCTCCATCCCCCCTGGCTCCTGCCCCTGCACTTCAATCAACCCAGTTCTAATTAATTCTTCTATAGTTACATTTTATCATTATAGTATTTAATAATATCTGTGTTATTTTCCATTGTTTATATTTGCTTATAATTCTCTGTTGATAATTATAGTGATTTTTTTTAATAATTAACTGTTTCCCAGTGGGAAATGGGAGGCTTGGTGGGATTTATTGGGAAGTTGGCTGCCCATCTAGGGCAGAGCCGAGGATGGAAACGGTCCATTGCAAATGCTCTGCTTGGGAAATCAGGTGAGAGTTTTACAAAGGTCAGAGAAAGGAAGATCAATTGGATCAGGATAATCAGATCGGGATGAGCAGCTGTCTCTGAGCCTCTCAGACCTGCTGGAATTCTCCCAGTCAGTAAACAACGCCGAGAACGAGGAGGAAATTGGTAAAAGCAATTTTATTCTGGCTTCTAGAAGGGTTTTAATGAGGTCCAGAACATGACAGTGAGATGGAAACGCAGCTGCTGCTTGCAAGAGAAGGGGGAGCAGCAAATCCAGCTGGGAGAGGCAGTGCCTGCTTTGGGGTGAGCAGCTCCTGGGCTTGGATGTGGTGGGGCCAGGGCACCCAGTCCTGGGATGGTTCAAAAGGGGTCACAGCTCGGGATGCACCTGGAGGGGGATCCTTCAAGGTGTGCACATGGGTCTGGTGACCTGGAGGTTCCTGGGATGGTTCAAAAGGGGTCACAGCTCGGGATGCACCTGCAGGGGGATCCCTCAAGGAGTGCACACAGGTCTGGTGACCTGGAGGTTCCTGGGATGATTTAAAAGGGGTCACAGCTCCAGATGCACCTGGAGGGGGATCCTTCAAGGTGTGCACACAGGTCTGGTGACCTGGAGGTTCCTGGGATGGTTCAAAAGGGGTCACAGCTCTGGACACACATAGAGAGGGATCCCCCAAGGTCTGCACGCAGGTTTGGTGACTTGGAGAGGTCCCATGCTGAACTGGAGAGCCCTGTCAGGCCCATGGGATGCTCTGCCAGGCCCTTGGAATCCTCTACAAGCCCCGTGGGATGCTGTGCCAGCCCCATGGGATCCTCTGCCAGCCCTACAGGATCCTCTCCTAGCCCCATGGGATCCTCTGCCAGCCCTACAGGATCCTCTGCCAGCCCCATGGGATCCTCTGCCAGCCCCACAGGATCCTCTGCCAGCCCCATAGGATGCTCTGCCAGCCCATGGAATCCTCTCCTAGCCCCTTGGGATGCTCTGCCAGCCCTTGGGACGCTCTGCCAACCCCGTGGGACGTGGAAATGCGGGCACAGGAGGCTTGCAGGTGTTCCTGACCCACGGCCCGTTTGCTTCGAGGTCTCCAGGAGCTGCCCAGCCCCGGAGGGGCAGGACCGAGGGATGTCGGGCGGGGCTGAGCCCTCAGACACCCCCGGGACACGCGAGACGAGCCGACAGCCAACAAACCATTATCGGCCGCCCGTGTCGCCAGGAGCCCCCCCGTGTCCGCTGCACGACAAACAAACCCACGCGTGGGGCCGGGGGAAAGGGTCGGGGGGGCGCTGCCTCCCTCCCTCTGCCTCGGTTGGGGCTGGAATTTGGCTGGATTTCTGCTGGAATTGGTCGAGTCGAGCGTGGGAAAAGCAGGAGGTTTGGGGAAATGCCCTCTGAGTCGGCAGGATGGAGAGGAAGGGGAGGAGGAGGAGGAGGAGGAGGATGGTGCAGGAGTGATGGCCACTCACAGGGCAGGGGTGACATTGGGGACTGGGATTTTGGCTGAGCTCGGTGCTGGGATGAGCATCCCACATGTTTGGAACTGAACTGAATCCCCATTTCACCTCTTGTGCTGCTCAGAGGGTGCAAGAGCCGCTCCTGGTGGCTTTTCCTTCCCCCACCCCCTGGGATGTGAAGAGACAGACCCATTTTGGGGTGCTGGTGGCTGGCTGAGCCCCCAGACCCCTCCAGCCCACCCCAAGCAGAGTGATGGGGGCACAAACCCCTTCATCTTCTTCTCTGGGTCCTTCTGGGAGTCCCAGCTGGGGAAGGGATGGATCCAACAATCCCAGCTGGGGAAGGGATGGATCCAGCAGTCCCAGTTGGGGAAGGGATGGATGTGGCATTCCCAGTTAGGGAAGGGATGGACCCGGCAATCCTAGTCAGGGAAGGGATGGATCCAGCAATCCCAGTTGGGGAAGGGATGGATCCAGCAATCCCAGTTGGGGAAGGGATGGATGTGGCAGTCCCAGTTGGGGAAGGGATGGATGTGGCGTTCCCAGTTGGGGAAGGGATGGATGTGGCGTTCCCAGTTGGGGAAGGGATGGATCCAGCAATCCCAGTTGGGGAAGGGATGGATGTGGCGTTCCCAGTTGGGGAAGGGATGGATGTGGCATTCCCAGTTGGGGAAGGGATGGATGTGGCAGCCCCGGCTGAAACCTGAGCTGTGGCCCTGGCAGTGACTGATGGGCTGGGGGTTGGCTGCTGCTTTTGCAAATCTGCTTGTTTTAAAAGCATTACGGCTCCCTGGCTAATAAAGGGAGGGATTTGCTGAAGCCGCTTGAGGTCCCATTTTCTCTGGAACCCATTTCCATGGCATGAATCACCGAGTGGAATGAACTCAATTAGTTCAGACAGAGGCAGGAGATAAATCAGGGTCCCATTAGGAAACCTTGAGGTTAATTTATGGCCTGGAGCAGCGCTGGCTGTCTCCCTTCTCCCTTCCCTCTCCATCTGCAACCTGCTCCAGAGCCAGCCGGGGAGCAGGGTGGGATCTCTGTTATCTCTCCCCATGGTGGGAGATGTTCAGAGTTATTCAACCAGCTCAGCCCTCGCCTTGACCAGATGACCCAGATCTGGAGACACGAGCAGCTTCTCTCCCAGGGAGCCTCATTCACCCCTTTGCTCATTCATCCATCGCAGCTTTCCTGCAAAGGGATGCTTGGGAGAAAGCTGGAGCCTTCCAGGGAATCTGGGATGGAGTTTTCCTGGCAGTGCCCCATGTCCTGGCTGCTTGGGGCTTTCCCCTGTGAAATCCATGAGCTCCTTGGGGCACATCCTTCTCCCACTGTTTGCAGTCCCAGGGGTGCTTGTGGGGTGATTGGATCCCCAGAGGTGCTGGGAATGCAGGGAAGGGTCCAGGAGGGACCTGATCCAGGGAGGTGAACCCGGATTTGGTCTCTCTGGGTGATCCTTCAAGGTCTGAACCCGCAGCGAGGTTACTGCATGCTCTGTGTGTGCTCTGCAAAGCTGCAGCTCTGCCCTGGGCATCAGCCTGTGCTGCTTTTATGAATAATGGAGCTGCTCTGGTCTCCTTCCAGTCAATGGAGAGGGACAGGAATCTTCTGGGGACAATTTATATCTTAGATGGGCTGAATCACTGCCCGGGAAGAAAGTGGCATCTCCATCCCTCGCTGAGGGATCTTGAGGCAGACAAGTGCTCAGGGCAGCTGGGGAGGAGGAGGTGTCTCTGCATGCATCCAACATCCCTCTCATCCCTCAGCCAGGATTTTCCAGGGCACAGAGGGTTCCAAAAGCCTGCCCTTTGCTGTAGCACCGACAGGAAAGCCCTTGGAAAAGCCAGCTCAGGGGGCTTGAGCCCTGGACCCCAACTTTTCCATAAGTGGTTTCCCAGAGCGAGGAGCTGCCTGGGAGGGTCCTGGGGAGAAGCAGCTCCTTCCACACTTGTTTTGCCCAGGAAGGCTCTCGGGTGTCCTGCTCGTGGTGCGGGGGCATTCCCAGCCCTCAGGCTCTGTGCTCCCACTGGGGGCAGCTCTCCGGGTCGAGCACCGGAGGTGGTTTTGCCCCGGAGGTCCCTGAGTGCTCACCCCGGGCTTGGAAAGAAACCACAGAGCACTTCGGGGGCAGCTCCTCCCGGGAGTGGGGCGAGCCAGGTGCCAGCCTGCCCTCTCTGGAATGGGCACCATAAAAAATACATGGATGGTGCATTTGGCCCATCAGCATCCCCGGGATCTAATTACACAGCATCCCACTTCCTTCCTCCCTCCTGCCCACTCCCCCGTGGCATCCCCCTGCAGCCTGGAGGCTCCCGGGGGGCAGCAGATGTTGGCAGGGGAGCCACGAACCTGCCGGCAGGATGATGTTGGCACTCTGGTGCCTGCTGGGCAGGGGCACATCCAGCCCCATCCTGGCCTGAGGCTCCTCCAGGCTCATCCACCCCCCGTCCCTGAGGATGCACAGGTGGGATAACGGGGATTCCACCGGGAAACAGCTTTCCCTGCGACATCCTTTCCCTTCCTATGAGATGTATGTTTTAAAAAAATAGATAAAAATGAAGCGTTGCCCTCTGCCTGAACCCACAACCCAGAGCTTGCAGACAGTTTTGGCCAGAGGTCTTTGCTGAGGCCGGGAATGTGATCCAGTGTGTCAGCTCCTGCCTCTGCTGGATTATTCCACCCAAGCAGCTCGCCCAAGCCGTGGGGACTGTTCCCTGCCCCGGGGGGCTGATGTCCCCTCAGATGCTCTCCTGTCTGTCACTGTCGTTTAGGCAGCTCCTGGGAAGTTTGTGGGGATGGTTCTGCGGGTTATCCCGGGTCAAAGGCAGCTGGGGGAGCTCTCCTGTGTCCTTGGGACGCTCAGAGGAGGTGAAGAGGGAGGGACAGGAGCTGCTGCTGGCCCTGCTGGTGTCCCCAAGCTCTGGGGTCACTGTCACAGCAGCAGAGGAAGGGGACCCCGACAAGACAGCAGCGGTGAGAAGGGTCACATCCAGAGGGGCTTCCTGGTTTTTCCAAGGAATAAACCCCCCTGGCCAAGCAGGACCCTTTGAGATGCTGCCACCCCCTCACTGTGAGAACCCCAAATCCCTCCCCCAGCTCCAGCGTCTCCACGAGGCGCTGGCAAGTGGCAATTTGAACAGCTCCACTCTCAGGATTTATTATGGTTCATAAAACCTCCATTCTGAGGCCCCAGGGAGCAAATCTGGAGCAGCTCAGACTTCCGAGACATCGTCCAGGGAAATAACCCCCTGGCGGGGAGGCTTGGGAGGAGCTGGGGGAAGGTCCTATCGGGGCACAAATTCCCTCCAGTCTTTTTGGGGTTTTATTGGTTACTTAGCAGCTTTTGTTTAAAACTTTTTTGCTGCCTGCATGAAGAGGCCGAGAGGACCGCTCTGCTTTGAGGGCTGTCGGTGTTCCCGAGTGGATCAGCTCTTGGAACAGCCTTTCCTGAGGGTGTGAAGGTGGTTGGAGCAGGGAGGGCTCAGCCCCAGTGTCTCCTCCCCCATGTGGAGAGGGGGTGTCCCATATTCCATAGGAAAAGCCTCTCCTGACTCCACCACGTCAGGAATCTTTCCATGGGCTTCTCCTCCGGCCACTCCATCCCTGCTGGAATGAAACCCTGCTGCTCCCAAGGCACATCCCTGTGGGTGCTGGGCTGGGAAGAGCTGGTTAGAGATGGGGAGAAGTTCCCCCCGGGTGCTGCTTGTCCCTGGGTCAGGTCCATCCTGCTCCGGATCCCAAGTGATCCTGACCCTCCCGGCAGGATCTGACCCCCCCAGGATGCTCCTTACTGGGATTTCCACCTCCTCCAGCCCCTCTCCTGCAGGCTCAGCCTCCCTCCTGCCAGCCCTGGGGAAAGGCTTTGATGAAGGATCAGCTTTGGGAGAGGGCAGAGCAGAGGTCCTTGTGCTCCATCGATTTAACTGGCAGCGACCACGAGGCTTAATTGAATTAAGTGATTTAAGGATTTCCCTTTCCCTGCGGGGGAGGTGGGGCCGGGCCCGTGGCTGGGAGTAGGGGGGGCTGCATCCCTGTCCCAGCCTCCTTGGCATGGGGAATTCTGCTCCTGCAGCACCACTCACCCTCATCCCAGCAGGAAGGAGCCTTCCCTTTGCTTCCTCCCCTGAAAAGCAGTGGGAACAGCCGTCGATTCCCAAGGATTTGGCTTTGCAAGGTGAGGGATCTGCCCCTCCCCGGAGCAGCAGAGAAATCCAGGCTTTCCCCAAGAATCCCCCCTCCAGGACCCTGCAGCCCCTGAAGGTCTGGCTCCAATAAACCTCCCAGCCCCTCCATGGGCAGCCACGAGCTGAAATGTCATTCCACCTCTGTTCTGTGTTCAGACTCGTGATTTCTGCTGGATGCTCCTGAGATTTCCCTGGATTTGAGGGGCAGGAATGTCAGGGGGGCTGAGGCGAGCTGGGCACCTCTTCCTGGGGAACAGGGCAGGATGTGGCCTTACCATGGTTGGATTTGGGGACACCATGGATTTATCCCATGGATGAGATCAGGAAAAGGTGGGATTTGGAGGGAGGGATGTTTCCTCCAGAGCCCCCCCAAGGCCATCCAAGCTCAACAAATTCCCCACGGAGCAGGACAGTGGCTGTGCCTTTGTCCTGCCACCTTTGGGGACCTTCCAGGGGCAGCTTTTGGGAGGCACAAACTTTGCTGCAGGGTCTGGGAGCTCCCCGGGGGATCCCCCAACCAGCCCCCAGCCCCCCAAAGTGGCTTTCTCAGCGCTTTTCCCTCTGTGCCCTGAGAGCAGCTGGGTTAAGGATGGCTCCATCCCTCCTCTTCCCCAGTACCCACGGATTAAACATTACCGGGTGTCAGTGGGGAATTTAGGGAATCAATTGGCAGACGGTGAAAGTGCTCTGAAATCGGGGTGTGTGGAGAAAGAGGCAGCAGGAAGGTTTAAACTGGGGCTGCTCCCTCTTGTTAACGGTGCCAGGGAATGAAAACCCTGGGAGAGAGCCATGAGGGGAGTGATGCCTGGGGAGCAATGGAGATGCATTTGGCAGAGAAAGCCCCCAGCCTTTCAGACTCTGCAGGACTCAAAGGGGAGGGCTGGGCGTGATGGAGTGATCAGACAGGAGGGGGGGCTGCTGAACCCCCCTCGTGGGCCACCAAACCCCCCGTGGGCCACCCAGCCAGGCTGCTAAAGCCAGAGGGGGGCCGGGATGTGCTGGAGGGCAAAGAGCAGGGCTTGGGTAACCCTCCCAGTGCCTGTGAGCCCCCAATTCCTGTGACCCCCCTGTGCCTGTGAGCCCCTAATTCCTGTGACCCCTTAATTCCTGTGTCCCCCAGTGCCTGTGACCCAGTGTCTGTGACCCCCCCAGTGTCTGTGACCCCACAATTCCTGTGATCCCCCAATTCCCATGATCCCCCAATTTCTGTGACCACGCCAGTG
>JAXCLP010000081.1:670772-687492 GCA_035584035.1 Lepidocolaptes lacrymiger | reverse complement strand
GTTCCTTCATTACCTGCCTTCAGCTGTTAGCTCTGCTCTTCCAGCTGGGAGTCTCCAGCAGGAGAAGGGAATTTTCATTACCATGTAATCTTAGATTTCAGATGACTGAACACCTGGGTTTGGGGACATCCCCTGGGAACTGCCAAATAATCACTAGCCAGCTTTAGTCCAGCTTTTTTATCAAGTGCTCAGCTGGACAATGCCCTTCCAGCTTAAATTCCCAGTCATTCAGTCTTGCTCCTACTTCAGCTGCCTGGGCTGTTTGCTTTGGGAGAGCTCTGAGGCTCATGGGTGCAAAGACAGGCAGGGCATGGAAAATCTCTTGCTCCTGGAAGCTTTCACAGAATCCCAGAATCCTTGAGGTTCCACTGCTCCTCAGTGTTGGCCACCCCTGTTTCAGGCTCGCTTTGATGCTGGAGAACTGATCACCCAAAGAGAGCTGGTCTCGAGGCAAGTGAGTGAAGACCTCACGGAGAGAGCAGCGACCTTTGGGCTCATTCTGGACGACGTGTCCTTGGTAAGGGTTCTCCCTTTTTCATTTTTCTCCTGAGAAGGGCAGTGGAGAAGGGAATCAGTGATGGGCAGAGAAGAGTGGGCTGGAAGTTTGGATGTGTGTGTGTGCTGTTTGAAGGCAAGTCGTGGTCACAGCTCGTGTCAGCCCCTCAGGTTTTGTCCCTGTGACCTTGAGCAGCCCTTGGTGGCTCTGCTGTGTTCACAGCAGGGCTTTTGTAGCTCAAGTGAAGAGCAAATTCTTCCCAGGGTGATGGACTGGGCTGCCTGTGGCTCTGGATTTGGCAGCTGTTCCACAGGCACCCTGAGGCACGGGAGGAAGCACCAGGAATGAGGAGGGAGTGAAAATAACCATCTTGAGAGCAGCTTTTCCTACAAAGCATTAGATTTTCCCCTGGTTCTCCTTTTCTAGGCCTATCCAGGGAGGGAGCTCTGCCCTCCCACATCCCTCTGTAAGTTAAATTTCTCCATTTGTAAATTAAATGTGTTGTCATCTGGCCTGTGCATACAGCTCTCCCTCTCTGTCCTGGGGCTTCCCTCGGAATCCTGCTCAAAGGGACATAGAGAAGTGTTTGCAAGGAAGGTGACTTTGTTTCTGAAAAATGTCGTTTCTGACACTTTGTTTCTGGTGCTTTCCCCTGAGGGAAATGGAGCTTTCCCCTGTGCCATCCAGGAGCTGCCCAAGCAGCCCAGGCTGAGCACACCAGGCTCAGGATGGTGATGGGTGTAGGATGCTTGGCTCCCTCAGGATGGAGAAGTCCACTTGTCCCAGTTGCTGTTCTTCTAGGGATAGTGGCTTTTCCTCTGCATTCCAGTGTCACTGATCCAGGCAGGGTCACAGCAGAGCTGCTGAGATCTGTCAGTGTTGTGGACTGTGCTTGATTTGTGCCCTCCAGACCCACCTGACCTTTGGCAAGGAGTTCACGGAGGCGGTGGAAATGAAGCAAGTGGCCCAGCAAGAGGCAGAGAGAGCCAGATTCATTGTGGAAAAGGTAAGTTGTCCTTCTGAGAAACCTGGAATTGGTTCCTGGGATCTCCTTCCCACTCTTAACTTGCAGGGAACATCCTGCTCACCTGTCCAGGAGACTGGGCAGGTGAATGACAAAGTGGTGACATGGTCCTCAGCTCTGGCATAAATAAAACCCTGGATAAAGCCCAGGGGTGGGTCTGGGGGTCTCTTTATTCATCTGATCTCCTGTCCCAGTGTTCCTGGAGTGCTGAACAGAAATGTCTGAATGAAGGAGGGAGGAAAAGCCAGTTAGAAATGGGGTTCAAGGATGAGATTTGCAACCAATTTCCTGCTGTTTGTGCATTTTGAGAGGGTGGTCAGAGCTTTGCAGTGTGTTTGGTACCATGGGCACAGGACCAGTGTCCTGGGAGTGCTACTGATGTGTAATCTTGGATCAACCCAGGATCTCAGTGAGCATCTGCAGAGATAATTCCATATTTGATGCACGTGTTCTCAACTGTTCTGTGTCTGTTGAGATGGCAAGAACCTGCAAAAAGCCCCAGATTAATCCTGTGGATGCAGCAAGATGCATGTAATCAGCCAGGACGATTGAGCACTTGATCTGACCTGGTTTTAACTCCCCTGATGAAGTTCTCTAATCTTTCCTAGACAATTTTCCACCAGGAATGCCCTTGAGTGGGTTAATATTTCCTGAGGTTAAGACTCATAGGTTGAAAATCATCTTGAAATTGCCTTTTTTTTCCCCCACAGTAGGCACAAAACCAATCTAAATAAAAGAGAACAGTGAGGTGGGGAAGAGAACAGTGAGGTGGGAGTCAATACTCCCAACGTGACCACAGCATCTTGCTTTGTTTTCTCCATGGCTGATGCCCTTTTTGTGTTTGCCTGCAGGCTGAGCAGCAGAAGAAGGCAGCTGTCATCTCTGCTGAGGGGGACTCCAAGGCAGCAGAGCTCATTGCCAACTCCCTGGCCACGGCTGGGGATGGGCTGATCGAGCTGCGCAAGCTGGAGGCGGCCGAGGACATCGCGTACCAGCTCTCGCGCTCCCGCAACATCACCTACCTGCCCTCGGGACAGTCCGTGCTCCTCCAGCTGCCACAGTGAGCCTGGCCCCCTCTGCCGTGCCACGCCAGCCCTCTCCAAACAAAATCATTGCAGTTTCCTCGGTGGTAAAAGCAGAGGAAACGGAAATCAACCCATTTTTGAATTGGTAATCAAATAAAAGCGAACGCGCGTTGACACCAGACCTGCATTTCCTCCCGTGTGCGGGCAGAGCAGTGGCTTCAGCGACCATTCGAGGTTTGAGAATTGCCCCTTTCCAGGCAGTTTGAGCAACAGGAGCAGAGTTTCCCCCCTGCTCACCCCTGGGATGAACAAGTAGCCCCGGTGACTCCCCGACTGTGCTGTATCAATCAGATCTCACAGCTGCTTCAGTGCCTTCAGGCCGAGCCAGGGTCGTTACAGACCCGCAGGTCCTGGACTATGGGACAGGGACACTCAGGGCTCGCCCTCCAGCCCAGCCAGTCTTTTTTGAGGTGTCACCTGAGAGCAAAAGGACACCTCAGCTTAGGGCAGTGGCTCTGCTGTGCCTGTGGGAAGCACAGCGCTGGCAGCTGCAGGCACAGGTCGAGTGGTGGGGGTGAGAAGAGCAGAGGTTTGCTCTCTGTAGGAGATGGATTTCGGGCACAGAGGAGAAGGTGGTTCCTCTGCAGGAAATCCTTCTCCTGCACATGCTGGAAATGGGCCATCTCTTCCCCCTGTTGCTGCACACTGATCTGTTCCTCCTGCCCCGGGGCTCCTCTCCAAGGTCAGCACCTACAGCAGCCTGGGACACAGAGGGGATGACTTGGTGCTCCGTGGCTCAGGCAGTGGGAGGTGGGCAGAATTCTCTGTTACATCAATGCTCTTCTTATTTAGGGAAGCTGAATTGTGAGGAGGATGTGATGGGTGAGATTGTATAACCAGCCTTCAATAAATGTCACAGGCCCAAGGGTGGCAGTGTGGGTTGTTGCTTTTTGTTTTTCCTTCTGTCTCAGAAGAATGAGGGTTGGGTCAGTGGGGCAAGACACGTCCTGCTTGTGCTGGATTATCTGGATAAAGTCTCTTGGCACAGGCAAATAGGTCTCGATCCTGACAACTTCAAAGCTTGAAACATGAGTCTTTACATGGAATTCCTACAACAAGGTAATAATACCTGTAATAAGAGTGTCTTGTTTTTGTGAGGGCTTTTGCTGCTTTTCCCTGCACAGTTCCAGCCTGGCACCATCCTGCACACTGGGTGTTCATCCAGTGTCTGTCATCCCTCAGCAACAGCCTTAGGTGGGTGTCACTGCTCCCCTGAGGGTGCTGAGCCCTCGGGAAGCTGCTCTGGGTGGTTTCATCATCCCCTGCAGCCCCTTGGACTTGTTGCCCTCGCCTCTGGTGACATGGGAAGCCTTTCCTGCTTTTTCTGCTGTGCAGGGAATGCTCGTGCAGTGATGAGGTGCCTGAGCTTGCAAAGTATTTCAGGCAGCCGAGTAGTTGGGTTCGTAACTCCCAAATAACTTCCAGATCTTTTCCCCCTCTGGTGCTCTTGTTCTTTATTCTTCTGGTTTACTGCTTCAGACACTTCTAGGGAAGCTTCCACTTTTCTCCCAGGGCTCCTTTTAAAGCCCCCTCGGCGCTTCCTGCATTTCCCTCCTTTAGATTCACACACCAGGTGTTGGGCTCCAAACAGTGTGGCTGGAATCCCTTCTCAGCTTCCGTGGCTCTGCGTTACCTCTCCCTCCAGTTCTGTGTTTCCAGTGGAGTGTTTCCTGCTGTTTTTTCTGTTGGCCTCTCTGGAGGAGGTGTCTGAGGTTCTCTCTGTGTCCCCTGGGTCTGATTAATCACTGCTTCCTTTGCTTTTGGGTGTAATTCTTGCTACAAATGTTCCCTGTCTGTTAACTGCTCCTTTACCCTCTCTCAGCCTCACTTAATGCCTAAAGCTGCCATGAACTCATCAAACTTCAAAGCTGCTTGTGAACCTGGGGCTGTTTGGTGTGTGTTAGAAGAACCCCCTGTTTATATTGTGTTTATTGCTGCTCTTTAGACTCTGTGGGCTGCTAAGAGATCTGGCTGCAGATGGGAATCACAGAATATCCTGAGCTGGGAGAGACTCCCAAAGATCAGAGTCCAACTCCTGGCCCTGCACAGGACACCCCCAAATCCCACCATGTCCCTGAGGGCATTGTCCAAAACGATGCCACTTGAGGGACCAGAAAAGCCAGTGGCTGTCCCAGCTGGATTCCCACTGTCTGCAGTGAATGGCACAAGTCTGAGCTATGGAAGAATCTCCTGCTCTGGGCACTTTTACCAGTTCTCTGCTGTGTGGCCTTTCTGCTGCTTATCAGGCATTGCAGCCACACTGCAAGTTTTGCTTTGGAGAGGGGAATCCTTCCTTTGGTCAGTTTTATTTCATTTTTGTTACTTATTTGCACAAAACACTTTGAATTTAGTGTATTGGAGAACTGTTAATCACCCAGGTACTCCTAGATCTTCCCATTTTCCACCTGGTTCCTAGGTGACCCTGCCTTGGAGGAGGGGATTGGACTAGATATCTCCAGGGGTTCCCTCCAACCCAAACTCTTCTGGGATCCTGATTTTCCAGCAGATTTGTCACATTTAGCACCAACCTCTCAGGGCTGGGACTGTTGTGTAGGTGAATGAGGGAGGCTGTAGCTTTGCTGCTGGCTGTGAAAGGCCATGTTAGCCAGGAAGGACAAGAAGAGGTCACCTTTTCCAGAGGTCAGACAAACAGGAACAGCAGGGCCAGGCTGTTTCCCACCAGGTGGCAGCAGCAAGTCTCTGTGGGGAGGTTAACGGGGACCAAAGGTGTCCCTCAGCCTCCCGTGGGGACAGGTGAGCTGGAGGTCACCCTGAGCAGGGCAGAGCACATGGACAAGACCAGGCACAGTCTCCAGGTGAGGAAGCAAAAGCCCCAGCTGGCACAAGAGCTGTCTGACAGGCAGTGACACCAGGCAGGCAGGTATGAGGGTTTAGTCCCTGTGCCAGCCTGCCCAGCTAAACCTCTGATGCCCTTCTCGCTCTCCAGCTCCAGATTTTAGCTCCTCTGGCCTAAGGCAGCACCAGAAAAGGTGCAACTCCCTCCCTAAGCCTGGTCCCAGGGTGGCTGGGCTTTGCAGCCCTTGGAGCATTCCCCCTTTCCCACCTGCCAAAGGCCATCCCTAGTTTATTTTCCTGCTTCAGGACACACAGGAGCAGCAGGAAGGTCTGGGCACAGCTCTAGAGATGCAAGTTGGTTTAGCTTGATGTCAAAAAACAGCTCTGAATTTTTGGGTCTGGGTTACTGTGATCAGCTCATGCTGGAGGGCCCAGTGCTGGTAGAAGCCTGGCAGTTTTCAGTCTAAAGCCCTGTAGTTTTGTGGCTTCAGAGTGATTGATGGCAGCACAGACTGGTTTTTTACTTCCTGGGAGACTTTTCCTTCCTTTTTCCTTTCATGCTAGTGGAAGAGAGCTCTGCAGCAGCTGGGCCAGCCTGCTGCCAACATCCAGACCAGCCAAACAGGCTTTTGTTCAGGATAAACAAACAGGAAACTGCCTGATTTCCTCTGTGTGCTCACCCTCTCCTGAGCTGGCTCTTTCCCTATTTAATGGATAACCAGCCTACCTGCCTTGGGAAAAGGACATGGAAAACAACCATAAGGACAGGCCCTGGGGAGCAGTTGAGATTGGCAGCGTGGCTGTGCATTGGAACAGGCACCTGCTCCCTGACAGTCACTGAGGCACCTGGGCTGAGGCCTCCCCAGGTAAGGGAGGTCCCCAAGCTGGGATAATTCATACCCTGCAGCAAACTGGCAGCACCTTTGAAGTGGGTAGAGCAAGGGATAGGGAGGAGTTTCCTTATTGCTTCCATTGTGTTGTTTATATCCAACTGGATCCAGCAGAAAATGCTCATCCTGAAAAACAGAGGGTGTGGGGGGAGGAAGCACTCACAGAAGTGAGTAGGAAATAAAGTCCCAAGTCAGGCTGGAGCTCAGCTCAGCTGGGAGATGGGGAGCAATCCTTAGGGCCAAATTTGGTTTCATTATTCCCTGCCTGGCATGGGGCTGAGACGTTCCTCATGTGCCTGTTTTCCATCAGAACTGCCCTGACTCCAGTCCAGCACTCCCTGCCTTATCCCAGTGTGAGTCTCGAGGTAGCTGGAACATCAGGTGTGAATGGAAAGGGCTCCAGTTAAACCAGTTTGTTCCTCACCAGCCAAGGTACATGGACCCTTCTTGCACTGCTTTGTAGGGCTGATGCTGAGGTGAGCAGAGGTGCTCTACAGCACAGGAGCAGAAATGTCTAACAGCCTCATTTACTAATTACTCCAGCACAAACTACAGAACTTCCTTTATGCAACACCTGAGATTACAACACAACACCCAAGCTGATGAAACAAAGAGGAAAATCCCCCATTTCTGTGAGTTCCCCTCACTCCATCCTGCTCTTGGCCAACTGCTGTATCCCAGAATCTATATTTAAGTTTTTAAAAGGCAGGAAAAAAACCAAAAAAAGCACAAAATCCAGGCTACCCAAAGAGAAAAGTTTATTTTTTTTTTGTGGCATGGCTTTTATGCAGAGGCTGATGGTTCTCCTAATACAGTCATGTTACCCTGCCCCAGGACTGCAAAGGTCAGGCACAAGGAGATGCTGGTGGGTGTGAGCTCTGCTATATTATTTGGAGGCAATTAATCTTTAATTGTGGCTTTACACTGAAGTAAGAAAGGAGAATGGGAACAGGAATTTCCTCTGCCTGAACTTCTCCTTTGCTCCGACACGGCCTCAAAGCCTCTGCTCTCAGTGGTGGTGGTTCCCTCAGACAGCACAGGGCTTCCTGTGACAAAAGCTAGCAGGAAAACTCCTTTGTTTTCCTTTTGCTTCCTTTCCCATTGCTTCAGAGGGTCCTGAATCCTGCAGGACAGAGCAGGATATCTAAAAGATAAAGCATTAATCTGAGAGTCAACTGGTCAGGTCCAGACCCAGTCAGTGAGGGGGCAGCCCCCTCTCTGTGCCTCAGTTTCTCTTCCCATCCTTGGACTGGTTTCCTACTGGGGCTGGACCTGTTCTTTCCAGGGTCCTTGAGCAGCACCAAACTCTAAAGTTGCCCCAACTGCATTTTCACAAGTGTCAAGTTCAGGTTTTCCAAACCACAACTGTCACAGTGTGGAGGCCTCAGCACAACACCAGGCACGGGGAGGAGGGTGAGTGCTGTTCCACGTGGCCCTGCCCAGTGCCAGCCAAGAGTCACCTCCCACCATGGAAAGAGGCAGGTGGGACAGCAGGAAGGCAGCCCTGTCTCCCTGGCAGCTGTGGGAAGAAAGAGGGCTGGAATGGCTGAGGAGCTTCCTAAGAATCCTCACAGCAGGAGTCAGGATGAAGCAGATCCATCAGTGCCTGGGTAAAGCCACGAGCTCTGAGAACTGGGCCCCATCTGAGCAGCAGAGCTCACGTGGGGCTGCAGGGCTGGGCAGGCATCCCTCCTCCCAGAGGATTCCAGCCCTGAAAGCCGTGTGAAATAACCAGAGCAGATGGGCCAGAACCCCCAGCTTGGAAAGCCCAAGGAGCCTGCCCACACCACAGGAAAACCAACAGCTGCAGGAGGCAGGAGTTCACCTCTGTTTGCTTTTCTCCTCCCCACACTGTCCTGCAGCTGGTACTAGAGGTGACCCCTGTGACAGAGTTCGCTGCATCTCAACAATACTCTTGTTAAATTTGCTTCCTCAGCAGGTCCAGAACATCCAGTCCTGTACAAAACCCACAGGTAACACCGTGTTCTGCTGCGTCTGCAGCCCCTGGCCCAGCACATTCTCATACTTTTGTTGTGCTTTTCACCCTGAAAAGTCCTAAGCTGCTTAGCCAAAAAAATCTGGTTCTTAGGGAGGGACAATGTCACCCACTGCTGCTGCAGCTTGAGGAGTGAGCTGCAAACAGCTGAGACACTGCAGCAGTTCAGGGAGGAACTGAAAATCTCTTATCACCTACCCCTGGCACCTGCCCTGAGGACACAGGAGGGCATTTCCCACACTGCTTCTACCTGGAGAGAAGGGAGAGGGGGGCACAGGGGCACAGCACGTGAGGGAATGAGCTGCAGAGCTGCTACACAGCAGTGTGGAGAGACAGCAGAGCTGACAGCAAGGAAATGGGGGGCTGATAAGGATCTGTGGCTCCGAGGCAGGTGTGTGCTCAGAGCTGTGTGCTCAGAGCGGGCACTGTGCAAGCAGGGACGTGGGGCTGGGGCTGCTTTTTGGTTTGTTTCCCTTTACCTGCCTGACATGTCTCCTCATGTCAAAGGTGAGATCAAACACAGGGATGGGAAGAGCTGGAACAGCTTCCCTGTGGGAACAGGGCTGAGTGCCACAGCTGGATCCCTTCCTGGGAGCAGCACGGAGCTGTCACCCCCCATGAGCCAAACACCCAGGGAAGAAAGTGTGCCCTGGTGGGTGCCTTGGGCACTCAGGAGCCAGACCATGGAGAGAGGCCAGGAAGAGTCACTTTCTCCAGCTGGTTCTTCCTTCCCTGGGACACAGGCAGGGATGTGAGGACCAGTTTGGTTTCATCATGCCAGCAGCCCAAGGATCTTTGTGTTTGGTTGCCTTTGTGGCTGAATAGTTTCCTCCTCATCTGTGCTCCTTTGAACAAAAGCAGCCAGTGCTTTCCAACGTCCCTCTGCTGAAATCCCACTTTTGGAAGAGAGGCTCAGTCACTGCTGTCTTGTACATTCACCTTCCAAGAAAATGGTCCCCTCCCATTCTTCTTCCTTCCCTTTCCAAGGCAGGAAATTCTACTACATGGCATCCTTCACATCCATAGTTATCCAACAGCAGCTTCATGTCCCTTGAAATTCCCTCTCTTTTCCCTCAAGAAGCTGCATTGCACAAGGGTTTGGGGCTAAGATGGAGTAATGTCCATTCACTCCAAACCCAAGGTCTTCCCAGTTTACCACTTCCCTCTCCAGCTCTTCCCACGTCCCAGCAGAGATGTCCCCAAAGCTGGGATTGCTGGGGCAAGGAAGAAAACTGGAAGCATTTTTCTGATCCCACCCTGGGGCTTCCCCAACCTTCCCTGCCCTTTTAACTTGATCCTGAACTTTGCCTCTGGAAGCCCCAATCCCTGCTCTGCACAGGGAGCTCAAACCTGGGGTTTATGCTCAGTAATCCAGAGTAAATAAGACACTCTGGTGTGTAATACTGCATTTCAGGGCACTGAGGGTGTAGAGATTTTTTGGCAGAACCTCAAATCAAGTGCCCTACACTGCTGGGGGTGGAGGGACATTTGCAGCAGGCAAGGAAAAAAAAAACAGGTAGAGAGGAGATTATGGTCCAAAGGATTTAGAAAAGGAGACTAGAGCAGGAACAGAAATCTGAGAGAGGCAAGAGGGATCCCTGAAGTCCCTGGGAAACAGCAACACTGCCAAAGGGGCTGGTGCCCTTCCCCCTCTCCCTGTTTCTGCTGTTCTCACTAATTCCTCTACTGCTGCCAAACCCAAACCACAGCAGTGCTGTCTCCTCCTACACAGCCTCGGCAGTGGTTTTGGGGCTGTGGACGAGGTTCTGCCTCTTCCCAGGAGAGCTGATCCTACTGGGAAAAGCTGTGCCAGCCTGGGAAAGCAGCAGCCCCGACCCTCCCCACACCCTGAGCCCCTCACCTGTCACCAACCATCTGCAAAAGGTGTTTCTTCTTCTTGTCACACCTCCCTCACACATCAGGGTGTAATCACAAAACCGCAGGCTGGAGTCACAAAGCTACTGGTGTTTGAAGGCGAGAAAAGGAGGTTTGAACAAGTGGGAGCTGGGGTTTGGCATAACAACAGATGGCACCGACTCCTCTGTGAGGGGACAGGGGCTCAGGGGAGAGGCTGGAGGGTCTTACCTGGCTCCTGAAGGGCAGCTCTGTCCAAACACCATCCAAAAGCGGGCAGGGACCCGGCTCCTCCCCACAGAGAGGCGAGGCGTGGGCAGGGCTGACCGCAGCGTGGCCACGGCCTGCCCGGCTCACCTGCCCAGGTAATTAGGGTGGAATCGCTAATTACCTGTGCGAGGTAACGGGGCTGGCAGGCTGACGGGAGTCGGCACCTCCCCTCACAGACCTCCCTCACAGACACCCCCTCCTCATGCCACCCCACTCATGTCACCCTCACTCCTCCTCCACACACCCCCCAACTCACCTGGGTGCGTTAATTACCGCTGGCTCACTAATTACCCCCCTTCCCCCCCGTCCCCTCACGGCCCCGCGCATGCGCACACCGCCCCCCTCACCTGCGCGCCGCCGCCTCAGGTGAAGCCGCGGCGGGAAAAGGGGCGGGCGCGCCCCAACGGCCCCCCGGCCGCGCATGCGCAAAGAGCCACCTCCCCCCCATACACACACCAACCCCTCCGTGCGCGCTCCCGTGCGCGCCCCCTCCCCTCCTTACCCTCAGTCCGTGTGTCCGTCCGTGCCTCCTTCTCACCCTCAACCTCCCTCCTTTCTCCCGCGCACACGCGCACTTTGGATTCGGATCCCCCCTCTCCTTTCCCTCGGCGCGCGCGTCCCCGCACGCGGGAGCGCGCCCGCTTCCCCCCCCCCTTCCTCCCTTTCCTCCTCCTCTCTTCTCCTTGCGCGCTCCCGACTCGCCCCCCCCCCTTTCCCCATACACGCTCCCCCGTGCACCGGGAGCGCGCGCGCGCCCCCGCGGGCCCGGCGGCAGCGGCCACGTAGCGCTGCGGCGGCGGCGGCGGCTCCTCCGGCCCGAGGAGGGGCCGGCAGCGCCTGGGCCTGAGCGGCGGCCACGACACCCCTTCCCTCCCCTCACACACAGCGAGCACTGCCGGGGCCAGCCAGGAGAGCTGAGGGAAGGAGGGAGGGCCCGGCCGCCCTGCCCGGCCCGGCCCGGCCCTCCCCGCACCGCCCGGCATGGACGGCGGCGGGGGCGGCCCCGGGGGCACCGGCCTGGGTGAGTCTGTGGGGTGTGGGTGTGTGTGTGGGGTTTGGGGTGAGGGGGACACAGCCCCGGGGACACGGCCATGGCACCGTCCTGGTGCCGGCAGGGCCTGGCGGCGGGGCCGAGCGGAGCTAGGCCCGGGCTGGGGTGGGCGGAGAGGGGAGCGGGCAGGGGGGACCCCCATGGGATGGGGGGATACCGGGAGGGACGGTGCGGGGCTGTCCCCGGGGTCGTGGGGCTGCACCGGGGGGTCTGGAACGCCTACCCCGGGGGTCGGGGGCTCTGCCAGGGCACTGGGGGGCTCTGCCGGTGGTTTGGGGGGCTCTGCCCCGGCACCGTGGGGGCAGCCGATGGACTGGGGGGCTCTGCCGATGGTTTGGGGGCTCTGTCTGGGCGCTGGGGGACTGCCCGTGTTTTGGGGGGCTCTGCCGGTGGGTTGGGGCCGCTCCCCGTGATTTGGGGGCTCTACCCATGGACTGGGGGGTGCCCGTGCTTTGGGAGCTCTGCCCATGGATTGGGGGCTCTGCCCGGGCACCGTGGGCGGCCCCGGGGGTCGCTGCTGCCTCCCCCCAGGGCTGTGCCACCTGCCCCGGGGAGGGCAGGGAAGGTGAGTGGCACGGAGGGAATCCCTGCTGGCCCCTCTGCCCTCTCTCCCCGCCGTCCCTCGGGGCTGTGGGGGCACTGCCAGCCCTGCCCCTGTTTGGGACTGGAGTTGTCAGGGAACAGGCCATGAAATGCTAACCTGTTTGTGAGTTCTGGATGGAAAATCAGGTGTTTTCTCTCCTGCTCAGCCCCCTTTCCTTTGGGTGTTCCCCCCTTCCCTGTGCGCCCCCCGGGGGTTTGACTTTTTGGTGTGATTTTCAGTGCAGTTTTGGGATGTCCCGGTGCAGGAATTGTTGGGTGCACGAGCAGGCAGAGCCACAGCGCATCTCTTCGGGCTTAACACTCTTACATAAGTATCTTTAATCACAGCTGAGTTTTGGCATCTTGTGCGTGGAAGTGATTGGAGTCCAAGCCGTGGAAGGACCGCGGGCATAAAGGATGTGTGAGGAATGTTTTTGAGGCTTCCAGGGGCTGAGTCTGGGCTGTGTTGTTGTGGGAATGGCAAGTGGCACATGCTTTGTTGACAGCGGTGGATGGGGAGGCTGCTGGATAAAGGAGATGTGGGAGCACTGCTTTGGGAAGGATTGGGACTGGCACACCTGGATTATTCCCTTCTGGAAGTTGTGTTGGCTTTTTCTCTCAGTGTCTGGTGGGTATCAGCAAAAGGTGTTTTCTAGATGGTGTTAAAAGGGCTGTGGCGTTGCAAAATATCATTGTAAAAGGGTCTAGGTGTTGATGGTGTCTGATAATTTCCCTCTGCTCGAATGTTCCCATTTGAAACCCTTTTATCTCGTTCTACCTGTGTGCAAGGTGCATTTTTTCTCCCCTGCTTTATGGAGATTAATCAGGCACTTGCAATCTGGTTGTGGTGGCTGAATGAAGAGCCCCATCCCTGCCCCAGGCAGCCACCACTGAAATTTAGATGTGATAATAAAGTTGAGGTATAAACTCACAGTGTAAATGTGCAGTGGAGGGACAGAAATTTTGAAAGCTTTGCCAGAGAGGATGTGTTTGAAAGAAAAGTGCAAAATCATGAAGGCTTTTTATTTTTCTAGCTAAGCAGTTGCATTTAAAGGCTGTCACAGAGTTAAGGTTTTATTTATAATTTTATCTGGTGCGTGGTGACTCATTTACAGTTGTGGCAATTGAGATTTGGGATCATCAATAAATGTTTTGTGGCTTTATATTGTATGTTTGTAAAAATGCCTTTCAAGTATTTATATTATCAAAAGAGGCTTTGGCATTTTAGACTTGTGAGTTTGTTTTTTAAAGGACTTAATTGACTATACTATTATTTCTTATTTAATGCTGATACAGAAAGCCTTTACCTGTTGTTTTCTGGAGAGTAAATTCTTCAACAGTTCTGGTTTGGTGTCTATAGAGAGGCTAAACTATAAAAGCAGTTTGTCAGGTTTTTTGTAGGTGCAAGATATTGGGATGTTCTGATTTTATTCTCTTTCCCAGAGATTTGGAATGTGGAAATTTCAGGCTGAGAGGTGCAATTTCATCCAAAGGTTGAAAGCTTTTATATGTACAAGGAATTGCTTATAGGTGAGAGCCCCTGGAGCAGGAGATGTCCATGTAGGAATGACTTGGGAAGGCTCCTTTGAGCTCCCACAACTGCATTAAATGGATATTTTCAGTAAACAAGATGCCATCAGTGCCTAATGGGAGAGGGATGTGCCAACAGCACATCTGAGATAGGCACAGGTATATTTAAGGTGATTACAAAACTCCCCTGTCATCACTGACCTATTTCTGTGTCACAAAATGTGCCTTATCAAAGAAGGAATTTATTTCTTAGCCCACAAAAAGAAAAGACAGACATAATTGGAAGGAAGCACCAACCAATTAAGAAGATTGAGATGTTCCCCAACCACCTGATTCTGTGGATAATTGTTGTATTAAAATATTTTCTAACCATTCCCTGGGTTAAACTCCTCCAGCTGATCTCTCAGTGCCTTCTGCTGGGATCAGTTCTCTGCAAGATCCAGGTCTTGGCTTCTAAATGAATGTTCAGGAAGATAATTTTACTTTTTGAAACAATACTAGCTTACATTCTGCTAAACATGTGCTATTTGTCTATTCAGAATCTTATTAGAACAAAATTTGGTGGTTTTTTCCCCCCCAAACTTAGTAAGATACTGGCATATTCTGCTTTCATTCTCATTGCCAGAATCTTGGAATGTAAAAATACATTTTATTCTCATGAAATTGTACACTTTCAATATTAATGCAGGCCATGAGCAGATGATACTGGTTCCAGTTGACTTCCCCCTGTTCTGTCTTGAGCTTCCCCAAGCCAAGAAAACATGGTTGGATTATTCCAGGCAGCAACTTCCCAGTAACAGCTTGATTGTAGCAAAATTTAATTAATCTCTGGACAGAAAGGCACATAAAGTCACTGCTGCTTTTGTGTGGAAGTGATGGGGTTTGTGCCTTAAAGAACATCTTAATAAAAAGATGGTTTGTCCTTGAAGTTTCAAACTGTTCAAACACATCAGTGAGTGAAATCCCATCCCACCTTGGGTCTCTTTGCAGGATTTGGGAGCAGAATTCCTGCAGCTCCCATGACACACACACACTTCCCTTACAACCCAAACTTCCAGCATCCAATTTCCAAATTACCTTTGCAAGTGATTTCTTTTTCCCTAAGAGATCTCAAACTGGAGATTTCTTTATATATATATATTTCTTTTTAGGTTGCTCCTCCCTGCTGCAAAACAATTGCACAGGGAGTGAAACTCTGGCAGAGTCCTGGTGCCAGCAGCTTAAACTCATTAACACGAGGAGCTTGCATGAGTTTTCCTCAGCACTTTCAGACACCCTTCCCTGAGGAGGTTTCAGAGGAGTTTTCACTCCAGAGGAACGTTTAGCTCTGCTAAACAACTACCAGCATGCTCAGCTGGGCTGCCTTTCTGGGTGTTTTTAGGTTTGGGAGCTTGGTTGTCCCAGTGGAAATGGGATTTTAGGGGGGTGATGTGGAGGGCAATGGGCCTGCTTGGACATAAGTGCTGGAATTAAGAGGACAGGAAAAATCTGAACTCTTTTTTCAGTGCTCCTGGGATGAAAAGGGAATTATGGAATGTGCCTTAACAGTGCTGTCTGAAGGCAGATTACACCCTGTGACAACTGTGAATTTTAATGGTAGAAGGGAGATTATTTCTAATTAACAGTCTGATGGCTCGCAGTGTCCCCACCCCTCCCGTGTCCTGGCAGCCAGCTGTGGAATATTCTTGGACATTCTGTGTTTCCTGATTGATGCAGGTATTTTCTGCCACTTAAGTTTTAAAGCAGCAGCTCCCCTTGCTCATATTTCTGTGGGTTGTCTGGGTCTATCAGTTCCAACAAATTTATTGCAGTGATGGGAGCTCTGGCCTTAATTCCAGTCATTTCCCTTTTTCTTCTTTCTCAACCTAGCAAATTCCAGGTGTTGCTCACATAGGGCCACGTTGAATTCCTCAGTGTTTTTTATGCTTTCTCCCTGGAGTAAATCCTCCAAATTCCCTGTGAAGTGGCATTGTCTGTGCTTGGTCTTCCCTTGTTTTAACTTGATGTCACTTGGAGGGATTGATGCCTGGCTGGGTGTTTAATTCGCTGTGACACCGGTGACATGATGCAAATACCAGTTGTGGTGTTTGGGTGTGACTTCCCAAGTGTCCAGCAGGGACAATCCCATGTCCTACTCCTCATCCTCTGTGCCATGGACTGGGAGAAGTGGCTGCTGAAGGTCCTTCTGTTGCTTTATTGTCATGTGCATGCCTTGAATCATTCATTTCACAGGGACAGGCTGGGCAGAGGGAAACGCTGCCCTTAAAGGGCTGGAAAAAATGATGCCCTGAGTGGAATTGCAACTTTTTGCCTGATATTTTTGATTTAACACACACCTGATTGCACTCTTCTCCTTCCAGTGCTTGTGTTTGGAGTCCCCTCACCTTTTTCTTTCTTCAGTACTGTTTTCTGCTGCCTTTCCCAATAAACTGGTCTGTTTTCCTTTCCCTCTTTGGGGTTTTCATAGCTGGTCCTCTCACCTGTGGATTTCTGGATGAAGGATCCACCTTTTCCTTCTCTCAGGAATTCCCAGGCCCACTTAGGGTGCCATAAAATCATTTAACATCATCTCTCCTGTGGTTTCTGTTATCCCACACTGAGCACTTTAACTCCAGACAGATGAAATTAATTATTCCTGCTCTCAGTGGTCACTTTTTTCCCTTCTCACCCTCCCTTTGCACAAATAACCCCAATTTTATTGAGATTCTTGCTGAGATGCTCTTCCCTGTCTCACTTAGGAAGTTAAACAGCTGCTTTTCCCATTTGCCAAGAGAGGAAATACAACTTTTGGTTGGTTTATTTTCAACTGTTCTCCCTCTCATTGTGAAACTTGCTGAAAACAGCATCTCCTTGCTGAGGTTTGGGACTGGTGCAGCACTGAGAAGGTCTGAGGTGGTTCCTGTGATACCTTTGCCAAAATGTGGATTTATTTGGAAGCCTGGAACTCTGGTCCTTGTGTTCTTAAAGATAAATCTGTGGGTTTGGGTTATAACATGTCAGTAAGGAGAGAACTCTTGTCTAAGACTGTTTTCATAATCATTGGTAATTTATTTTTCAGTTAAATGCACGAGCTACCCAAAGGCTGAAGGAATTTGAGAAAAGGTCCTGTTTGCTACAGATTCTTGAAAACACATTATTTTTTCACT
>JAXCLP010000081.1:646477-665072 GCA_035584035.1 Lepidocolaptes lacrymiger | reverse complement strand
CAAACGAGTTAGACCAGCCCTGGCAACGCTCAGGACTAATATTGATAACTTTTCTATGAGCAGGGATTCAACTGGGTAAAAATAAATTAAAAATAATGTAAAAATTTAGGTTACTGTCGCATTGACTGGAGTGGGGTTAAACTGGGTAAAAATAAATAAAACATAAACCCAACAGGCCATTGATCCATTGCCCTGAAGTGTCTCTGCTCTCCTTTTTCCCACTGGAAACATCCAGGCAGGAGGGATGAGTGGCTCAGGGCACATCTGGAGCTGGAAGGAGGGTTGGGATGCAGGAGGTTTGCCATCCAGGGGTCTTGCGACCCAGGAGATTTGGGATCCTGGAGATTTGGGAAGGAGAGGTTGGGGGTCCATGGTGTTTGGGATGCAGGAGGCTCAGGATCCCAGAGGTTTGGGAAGGAGATTCAGGAGCCAGGAGTTGTCAGAGTTCTCTCACATTTCCAGACTTGCAAACCTCGTCTGGTTCCCTCACCCCATTGCAGGGACCTCGTTCTGTGCTCCTGCCATGGTTATTCCCCACATTTGTATCTCCATCAGCATCTTCAACACCTGCTTTGAAACTGCATTTCCTTTTTCCTTTTGAGTCACGGCGTGTCTGAAATTCATTCTGGGAAAAAAACCCACTTTTGGCCAAAGGAAATTCACCTTTAAAGGGGGGAGGGATGAAACTAAAACCACTCAAATGTTGCTTTGTTACGTTTGGGATTGGAAAGTTAAAGGGAAATAAAGTCTGTGAGTGTGTTTTGGGCTCTGAAATCAGAGCTGGGAGTGGTTTGTTGTTGGTACCAAAGGCCCGAGGAGGGCTTTGCTTTGGCAGCTCTTTGGCTGTGAAATGATGGTGCTGGAAAGTGGTGGGTTCAAAGTGGCAGCAGGTGTCTGACACTGCAGGGGGAAGTGGTTTTAACACCAAATAACTTTGATAATTCAGAATAAACCCCTTTGCTGTTTTCTATTTGAAGTGGTACCGCCTTGGTACGACGTGGTTTGTTTTACAGATTATTCCTTTGGTGAGCAGAGGGCAAAGGATGGCAGGAATATTTTGATATTCAGTGAATGGGGGTGAAGGTGAAGTTCATTTCCTGGCAAGTTTTGTGCTTTCCTGGCTCTCCAGCTCCAACATTCCCATGGCCTTCCTGATTTCCTCCTGCCAGAGATGCTTAAGATGCCTTGCACATAATCAGGGATCATTTTCTGTGTGACACAGGGGTTTTTCTGAGCCTCTGAATAATTCATTCAACTTAAAGGAAAAGCTAAACTGGGTTCCATCCTTCTCGTGGCTTTCCAAGGGCCTTCCTGGGTGTAGGGATGTTCATTTTGGCTTCAAATCACAACCAGGTTATTCTGTAATTCACCGATTTTCCATCTGAATGTGACTTACTGCCCTGAGCCCAAGCTTAGACCCTCGAGGGAATTTTCAGATTCCAAGAGTGGAGATCCTGTTTGCTTCATATTTAGCTACTCAGTCCATCCATTTCTTTGGGTCCTTCTGTGCCCTCTAATCATGGGATATCTCCTAGTCCCTCTCTCTGTCCTTAATTCTCCTTTTCTGCACCCTCTGGTCACACATTTAGCCCCAGGAATGCTGTTTGCTCAGGACTTCCAGCGTGTTTCTGATTTGATCTGCCCAGCCAAATTGCAATCCCATGCTCCCAAAATGTTGATTGTCCTGCTGGAAAAGAGATGTGGGAGATTGATTACTTGTATTCATGAGGGATCACGTGGCTTTTTATTTTTTTTGCAAGAGGAAGTAACAGTGTCCTGGTCAAATTCCAACTTGGAATAACTGCGAGGGAAATGTAGATGGGCAAATGTAATATTGTTTGGCTTCTGCTTTGAGGATTAAATAGCTGGGGGGAAGGGAGGATGAGACAAAGGAGTAATTGCTTTAAATCAAGGGGCTGTGTGAGGGATCTCTGAGGTGGAAACAAGCAGGGCATGGGATGTTCTTAATCTGATTTGGTTGAAAATGTCTCCACTGAGATTCTTCATGCGTGTCTCCATTCATATGGGTGAGGATGGGGCTCCCCTTGGGACACCCAGCAGGAGCACAGAGGTATTTTGGGGTAGGTGTGTGGGAGCAGAGCAGAGTTTTGGGTCCATCAGTGCTCCCAGAAGTCCAGGAGAAACACAGATCACCTCCTGTGGGAGCAGGTGGAGGTGATCTTATCCATTGCCTCCATTTCCATGCTGTAGGAATCTCCTCCCAGTTCCGATGCCCACGAAAGGTGTTTGTACCTCCCAGTGGTTTTGAGACCCCCCACCCTGAGCACCTCCAGCTGTGCAAACCCAGAAGGATTTGCTCTGATTTTAGAGATTTATTTTTTAAACTGACCTCTTCTCTGTTGTCTCTTCTAGATAAAATGTTCAACGGTTCCTTGGCAACTTCTTCCAGAAGAATAACCCCAGCCCTGCTCTTGCCATAACCCTGGAATTCCCTCCACGCGCCCGAACCCTCGTCTCGCCCACCCCGTGTCCATGGAACAGCCACCAGGCTGGAGCCCCCACCCTGATCTCCAGCTGCTTCCTTGCTTTTCTGGCCTTGCAGGTGCTCCATGAGCCAGGGCCCCCCCAATGAGTCAGCCAGGCAACCCTTGCCAGCAGCCGGGTGAGAACTGCGCGGCGCCCGTGGCGGGGATGGCACAGGAGGACGCTCGCCGGGGGCAAGTGCCACCCTCCTTCTACCATGGGGCCAGCCAGGAACTCGACCTGTCCACCAAGGTGTACAAGAGGGAGTCAGGGAGCCCCTACTCCGTGCTGGTGGACAGCAAAATGAGCAAAGCCCACCTCCATGAGAGGGAGGAGCAGCCGTATTTCAGGGAGAACAGAGCGGTAGGAGAGGTCCGGGCTGTGAAAGAAGACAGAGAAAACTCTGACGACTCTGAGGAGGAAGAGGAGGAGGAAGATGAAGTGACTTACAAAAGGGAGCAGATTATAGTAGAGGTAAACCTTAACAACCAAACCTTAAATGTATCAAAAGGGGAGAAGGGTGTCCCCTCCCAGTCCAAAGAGACTGCTGTTCTTAAGACCAGCAGTGAGGAAGAGGAGGGTGACAGTGGGGAAGAGGCCACTGAAGACAGTAATGATTATGAGGAAAATGAGAGGCAGAAGAAAAAAGAGAAAAGAGTGGAAAAAGTTAGTGTTGCACAAAGGAGAACGAGGAGAGCTGCCTCTGCTGCAGCAGCCACCACTTCCCCAGCACCCAGAACTACAAGGGGTCGTAGAAAGAGTGTGGAGCCCCCCAAGCGTAAGAAGAAAACTGCAAAGGAGCCCAAGGCACCTGTGCAGAAATCAAAGTGTGAAGAGAAGGAGACTTTAACCTGTGAGAAGTGCCCCAGGGTGTTTAACACACGCTGGTACCTGGAGAAGCACATGAACGTCACTCACAGGCGAATGCAGATCTGCGACAAATGTGGGAAGAAATTTGTGCTAGAAAGTGAGCTGTCCCTTCACCAGCAAACTGACTGTGAAAAAAATATCCAGGTAGGTTTGCTCAGCTGCTTGCCAGATTTCCACACCTTCTGTCGTGCCCTGGATACAGCTAGTGGACACTTCAGAGGGGGAAATCTATTGCACAGCCCAGGGGCGGCCCCAGGCCTTGTCTCTGCGTAGCAACACTTTGGTGCCTTCCAGAATTGCAGGGAAAGGAGTTACTCTAGGAGTAAACTACGAGTTGGGGAGCACACAGAGCTGCTTTGGCAATGCCACCCTGGCCTGAGAACAGTTTGCAGGGGAGTTCTTTGACAGGATAAACCCTCCTCCTTCAGCTGCACCTGCAGCTCCCGCTGGTTTTAGAGCTCGAGGTGTCTCAGTGTCCTGAGACTTGGTCACAGGGTGTTTCCAGGTGAGGTTTTGAGGGAGAATGGAATTACAGGACTTGCTGGTACTGGAGTGAGAAATTTGGGAAATACCAGAGAGGCAAGCAGGTGAGAAAGGAACCAGTGGAGTCAGGATGTGAACTTGGGTTAAAACAGAGCTTAAAACCCGTGCTGAGCTAATGACACCCAGGTAATTCGCAGTGAGTGCTCCCATATTGTGTGCACAAGTGTCCAAATTCAGGGCCTGAATCCCAAGCCTGCCCTTTTCCCAGTGCAAAAAGCCCAGTAAATCTCTCTGATGGGCAGCAAATCCCTGCTCTTTCTCAGCAGCAGCTTTGCAGCTCTTCTGTTTCACACAACAATGGAAGGCTGTGTGGTGACAGAAGCATCTGAAGGTTTGAAGGTTGTGGAAGGAGCTTCAGAGCTTCTGCTTCATCTGTGGTTTGTGCTTTGCTCGTGGGCATCTCTGCTCTCCTGGAGCTGGGGGCACTGCTGGTTTCTCTGGCAGTTCCAACGTGCTTCTCTTGCCTTCTTAAACCAGGCTCAGTGTTGCCACCTCCTGAAACGACCTCACTGCCAGCACAGAGCAGCTCGAGGTCAATTTTTGGGCAGCTGAAGCACTGAGGGGTCTGGAGGGCAAGCAGGATGATTTAACATTGTTTTTGTTTGTTTGTTTGCTCAAATGCTGAACCGGCTTGGAATTCAGTCCCCACTGTGTGGGAGACAGAGGGAATATTTACTGCAGTTTCTCTTCTCTAAGACTGAAATGCAGCTCTGTGTAACCCTGTGCTGTTTTATGTTTCAGCTCATGGGAGGAAGACTGAAGGAAGGAGTATAATATAAGATAATGAGCATTGAGCATAGTTAGTGAAATACAGAACCATTTCAGTGTGCCCTTGCAGCTTTTGAAAGGAATGCTTCAAAAGTTCAGCCTAGCAGAGAACATTTAAATGGAAATGTAAGGAATGGCCCATCCTCCAGGTGGCTCTTTCACAGCACAGAGTCCTTTCACTTGAAACAGGAACTCCTGAGTAGCTGAAACATCCTCTATCCACACGTGTGCCTCCTCCAAGGGGAGAAATTCCCGTGCCCTAAAGAAGAAATTGCCCAAATTGTGGTTTATATCCAGAAGAATCAGGTCCAGAAACCCCCCAAAACATTTCCAGTGCCAAAAGCACTACGAGTCATCCTCAAGTTCTCGATATCTAAGCATTTATTCACCAATTATTTCTCTGTCCTGACCTTTGGAATGTGTTTCACAGTTTCTTGCTAATGTGTTTTTTATTCCACTTGGCAAAGGGGGCATGAAAATTGTACTTAGGCTGGGATATGTTGAGGGGGATGTGGAGGACAAAATGGTTTCAGATGGAAGTGGTAATTGATAAGTGATAAACACAGCTGGCTCTCTCTCTTTTTCATCTCAGTGATGGGATATATCTGTTTTTCCAGGTAATTTCTGATTTCCATCCTTTCCAATTCAGCACCTTCACAGGATTTCTGTTGTCACCTTTAGCTCTGTGCAGTAACTCCCAGTATTAGTGTTCTAATCACAAATTAAATTGTACACTGACCTCTTCAAGGGCTGCCTTAACTTCATCTCCAAGGATTTATCATCATTTCACAGCATTGCTTCGCTCTTTAGGGATTTTTTTGTTCCCCACGTGCCTCCAGGGAGGGTTTTTGGAGGCAGAGCCTCCCCTGGGGGAGCAGACCAGAATTCCCAAGCCTGCAGAGACTCCAGCACTGTGGAAGCAGCAAAGTTTGTCTGTGCAGAGAAGAAACAACCCAGATTGGCAGGATCCATAATATTTGCTGATTGAACAGCACCCAGCCCTTCTCACTGGGAGGGAAGGGGGGAACTGAGAGGCAGAAAATGGGGCTGCCCCAAAAACCCCAACAAAAAGAAGCCACAATTCCACTTCACTCCAGAATTGAAAATGATTTGGTTTCCTCCTGTGTCTGCCATCGAGTCTTACAACTGCTCTGGAATTTTCAATGCTCTGCAAGGATTTTTTTATCAAGTCTTTAGGAAGAATTGAGCGTTGGGAAAACAAAAGAGGTGTTTGGAAGCCCGTGGATCCTGCTCCTTGCTGATTTTATGGACATTTCCCAGGAGCTGTGGGAAGGAATTCACACGTTTCTTGTCATTTTTAGACCTGCAGTGCTGCTGAGACCTTTCATAAATGAAGGATCAGGAGGCAGAAGATGGAGGTGACACCTTGCTTTGCTCCCTGAATCCCAGAATCCATGTCAAGAGCTGCAGGATGGGAGCTGCTTTCCGTGGAGAACCAGAAGGATCAGAGAGCTTTGACTAATTAAACCTGGAATTTTTGGGGTCACAGTGGGCTGGATGTGCATGTGGGTTTAAGGCAACTTGATGGGGTCAACCTCTTCCACCTCTGTTGGATTCTTCCCTCACCAAGGGCTTGGATTCTTCCCACACCAGCAGCATCAGTGCCTGTGAAGTTGTCCCTGGTTTAGCTCCTGTGCTGTTGAATTTTGGAAATCTTAAGTTCTCTTCAGGTGGCACCAAAATGCTTGTTTTAACATCCTCTCTCCTCCTGCTCCATTTTCTCAGAGTAATTGTTTCAAGTGTTACACACACCAAAAAAATGTACATTCTGAGGCAGCTTTTTGACTTGTTTTGGGCTTCTTTTTGTCGTGCAAGAGGAAAATCTTGACTTGAACTCCACCAGCTCCACTCCCTGAACCTTCCTAATTCCACCTTCCTTCTTTCCCCATGCAGTGTGTTTCCTGTAACAAATCATTCAAGAAGCTCTGGTCCCTCCATGAACATATCAAGATTGTCCATGGGTATGCAGAAAAGAAATTCTCCTGTGAGATTTGTGAGAAGAAGTTCTACACCATGGCCCACGTGAGGAAACACATGGTTGGTGAGTTGTTGGTTGGTGCTTCCTGAGTTGTCCTTGTGGTTCTTGCCTCGTGCTTACCATTCTGGAAAGGAAAATGAGGAGGCAAAAGGAAAATAAGGAGGCAAAAGACAGGCTGGGAGAGCTGGGAGTGGTCACCAGGAGAAGAGAAGGCTCCAGGGAGACCTGAGAGCCCTTTCCAGTGCCTAAAGGGGCTCCAGGAGAGCTGGAGAGGGACTTGGGACAAGGGATGGAGGGAAAGGACAAGGGGGAATGGCTTCCCAGTGCCAGAGGGCAGGGCTAGATGGGATATTGGGAAGGAATTCTTGGCTGGGAGGGTGAGGAGGGGCTGGAATGGATTTCCCAGAGAAGCTGTGGCTGCCCCAGCCCTGGAAGGGTCCAAGGCCAGGTTGGAACTTGGAGGAACCCGGAGGAGTGGAAGGTTCCTCCTTGGCTGGAACTTGGAGGAACCTGGGCTAGTGGAAGGTGTCCCTGGGGGTGGAACTGGAGGAGTTTTAAGGTCCATTCCAACCCAGACCATTCTGGGATTCTACAAAAATAAGACAAAAGGAGTTATCTGAGCTTCCTCCTTAACAAACAGTTCCAGTCTGTGGTGCTGAGCAGCAAGAAAAATGGGAATATTTGCCACCCCCGTGTCTGTGAGAGCTGCCAGCAGGAATTCCTGCTGAGGATTTGAGGGGAAAAAGTGGCTCCAGAGCTGTTTGCCTTTGCCTGAGCGTGTCTAACCCTGTTGTGTTGCAGCACACACGAAGGACATGCCATTCACCTGTGAAACCTGTGGGAAATCCTTCAAGCGCAGCATGTCCCTCAAGGTGCACTCCCTGCAGCACTCGGGAGAGAAACCTTTCCGGTGTGAGGTGAGGCAGCTCCTCCTCCTGGCCAGCACAGTTAGGAGGGAATCCCTTCAGAATGAGCTGCAGTTTCAGAAAGGATTTGGGGAAATTCTTCTCCCTGTGGAGAGCAGGAGGGATCCAAACAGCCCTTGGGTTTGCTTTGCTGGGTTGTCCTCAGTGAAGACACACCCCAGCAGGATTTGAATCCCAGTTTTCCCTTCATAGCAAAGAGAATTCGAATTCTGTGAATCCTCCCTGTCTTATCAGGTAACTTGGAACAGGCAGAAGTGGCCAGAGAGAAAATAATCAAATTACTGCCTGATTTCCACTTGTCCTCCAGCAGCCTGTTACCTCCTTGGGACCTGAGCCAGTGCTCAGAATTCCAGTTCTTTAATTGGTGTGAGAGGGGGAAGAGGATCATCCTGATTCACTCCCAGGAGTTTGGGACTGTGATTTCATGCCTGCTTTGGGAGGGAGATGTGTGTGGGACAGGGAATGCCTCAGTCACCTCATGGGGTGTTTGGGGGGATGCAGAGCCCTTCCCATTCCCACAGAGGACACAGAGTAGTGCTGGTGGTAGTACAGCCAGAGCAGGCTTGGGGATCAGATTTTTAGGGAAAGAAATGGCCTCATGCCAATAAAAATAGCTGGGAATCAGGCTGGGAAAGGCCTGTGTGGAGCTGTGCTGGTTTGGTGTGTAGCAGAGTCCTCTAGTGGAGGCAGGACACAGCAGAGCCTGGCAGGGCTGCAAACCCTGCCTGGAGCCAACAGGAGCCCTTTGGTGCTGGAATAACCATACCCATGCCAGGCTTTTGCTGTGCCAACTAAAGGTTAGGCCTTTTCCAGAGCCCCTGCCCCAACAGACCTTTAGCCTAGAGCAAATTCTACTCAACTGAGAATTTAAATTCTGCTCCAGGTGTCCTTCCCTCCTGCACAGAGCCCTTTGAAAGGAGTGGCTCCTGGATCCATGGATTGATTTCTGTCTCTCTCTTGCAGAACTGTGATGAGAGGTTCCAGTACAAGTACCAGCTGCGTTCCCACATGAGCATCCACATCGGGCACAAGCAGTTCATGTGCCAGTGGTGTGGCAAAGACTTCAACATGAAGCAGTACTTTGATGAGCACATGAAAACACACACTGGTAAGAGCAAAGGAGAGCAGGAATCCCTTCAGGGCAGAATGCTCCCAGTTGTATTCCCTTCCCTGGAATTCGGGGTTGCAACTGTTATCCCGTTAGGAGATGAGATGGGAAAGGTTTAATTCACTGCCTTGCTGTTAAATCTGGAGGGCTGTGGGGACCATGAGAGTTTAGCCTTCCTTCCTTGTTATTTTGGGTGAAGGAACCCCTTGCCCAAGCCTTCCAACAGATTGTTCCACGCCTCAAAACCCAGAGGCGAGGGAGGAACCCCCAGGGCCTGAACCCTCGTGCAGAGCCCCTTCAGTGGCTGAGGGGCGTGGGGACACAAATGTCCCAGTGCCACAGCTTGGCATGGGGGCTGCCGTGTGCCTGACTGATGCTGTGTGTGTGTTGGGCAGGAGAGAAGCCCTTCATCTGTGAAATCTGCGGGAAGAGCTTCACGAGCCGGCCCAACATGAAGCGGCACCGGCGGACGCACACGGGCGAGAAGCCGTACCCGTGCGACGTGTGCGGCCAGCGCTTCCGCTTCTCCAACATGCTCAAGGCGCACAAGGAGAAGTGTTTCCGCGTCACCAGCCCCGTCACCGCCGCCACCGCCGTGCCCATCCTGCTCTCCACCACGTCCCCCGCCGCCACCACCGCCCCGGTGCCCTCTGCCCCGGTGCCCGCCCCGCCCATGGCGCTCAACCCCGTGGGCTCCGTGCCCCCCCGGCCCATCCCGCACCCCTATTCCCACCTGCACCTGCACCCGCACCACCCGCACCACCTGCCCGTGCCCCCCGTGCCCCACCTGCCTCCCCCCCCTGCCCTTTTCAAGAGCGAGCCTTTGAACCACCGAGGGCAGAGCGAGGAGAACTTTCTGCGGCACCTGGCGGAGAAGAACAGCCCGGCCCCCCATCACTGACCCTCTGCTGCTCAGGGGGCTGCTCTCCTGGCTCCTCCCTTTGTTTCCCCCCCTTGGAAAGGTTTGCCCTGGGGACTGACAGGACTGAGAGAACCCAACCTGCTCGTGGTTTGTTTTTTGTTTTTTTCCCCTCCCTCTCCCGGTGACTTTTCTAAATTTCAGCTCCTGAGACTGGTGGAATTTTATAATTTCATATCAGCTGATGAGGTATGCTTGCTTTTATATGCAGGACTTCTCCTCAAAGAGGAGACAGGCCTGGTTTTCTTTGTACTAATGGGAAAGGCTGTGAGATTAATACAGAGCATTAATTGTATCACTGTGTATGTAATGGATTCCTTTCAGCTTCTGGGGCGGGCTCTGGGACGAGCCAGCCCCCTTATCACAGTATATTGGAGCATTATAAAGAAAGGCAAAAAAACCCTTCTTGTTTTGTGTAGCTCTCCTAACACACTCTTTATTTTACTACAGAAATTATTTTAGAGGTTTTTTGTATAGACCTATTTAGTAGTCTGTTTCTAAAATGAAATGTATTTCAATAATAAGCGGTGTAATTTTTTCAGTGTAGCTGGACCTATGTTGTATAATAGAGAAATTTTTATAATCATCCAAATGTGATTCTTAAAAAAGATGCTTATAGCTTCTAGAGTTAAAGTTATTCTTACAACCACACGACTTAAAGGTGCTTCAGAGAAGAAAGGAAACCAAGAGGTCTCTGGAAAGAATCAAAAATGATGTTGATTTCAGAACTTTACGTAATTTATTTTATTAGGGTTATTTTTTTGTTGTTGTTGGGGTTTTTTTTTTAAACCATATTTCCCTTCTCACAGTTTCTCTTAAGCTGTTGGATGTTGGGATGCAATATTGCTGCTCCACAGGTTTCCTTAGCTCAGTTGGAGGGAGGGATGAGATGGGTTGGAAAGGGGGATCCTGCAAATTAGGGAATGGAAAGTGAGGAAAAGGAGGGATGTGCCAGCAGGGAGGGAACTGAGTCTTGAGCCAGCCGAGGAACCTTTGCTGGGGGAGGGATGGATTGAGTGGCTTCCCATGGCCTGGTTTAAACTGGGGATTGTATCAAATGCTGCTCTTTGGGGGGATGTGGAATTCCTGGAGCTGCCAGGAGAGGGGAAGGAGGTGGGATCATACAGGTGGTGTTTGCCTGGACTGGGGGAGATGGAGTTACAGAGCACTGAGTGTTCCACACCAGCTCCATCCCAGCACAAAAGCAGGATGAATTCCCAGGCTCAGAGACCCAGTTTGGGCAAATGTGAGTGTGGGAAGGTGCCAGTGGGAGCTGAACCCTGATCTGGGTGATGCTGGGAGGGGAGCAGTGGGAAATGGCAGGCTCAGAGCAGGCAGGGATGGGGGGGCTGCAGTGCCAGAGGTGCCTGGTGGATCCCGTGAGCAGCTGGTGTTTCCCTCCACCAGAACTCAGAGTAGCACATTATGCAATCCAGGGGTTTATTCCCCCCTCCAGGAGGACAGAGGCCCAAACAATGCACTGCAAGTCCTCTTTTCCTTGGAATTCCTCCTCCTTGTGCTGCTTTTCCCATGCAGTCCCACCAAGCTTCACATCCAGAGGTCCTCGTGGGCAGGAGGTGCAGCTTGTCCTGTTGGGTGGGGAATTTGGGCTTGTGCCTCGTGGGAGGAATTCTTTTCCAGGACATTCTTCCTCAAGGGCTGTGCTGCAAACAGAGTCCTCTGTTGACAAACAGCTCCTTAATTGATGTGTTTTCACCAATGTTGGGTTTTCCATAACACAGGAAACTTCAGGAACCAGAAAGGGGCAATTTTAGCCCAACCAACTGAGCTGAAAACCCCTCCCAGCGTTTCTGAAAAAATAAGAAATAAAATGTTTTATAAAATGTTTCCTCTCTAATATTTATACCCACCCCTCTGACCTTGTAGAAGAAAAAGCCAATTATGAGGATGAATTTGGAACTTCCACTGCTGATTCTGCCTGTTGTTTCCTGTGCCTGGTCTGCCCTGGGGGTTCTGTGCATTCCACCTCGTATTTGCAACCTACATTTCTGTTGTGCCACTATTTTATGGTCAGGCCTGTTATGGAATGATTTTTAAATGCTAAAAACAAACAAAACCAACCAAAAAAAAAACCAACCAACTTGGTAAATCAATTGTATTCCAGTTTTGCAAAGTGATTTTCTTCTCAATAAATTTACAGTATTAGGCTGCTATTCAGAATTCTAAAATCTGGGATGGTTTTTTCTATCCTTTCATTCATGGTAATGATATAACTTGTATTTTTTTTTCCTTCTGAGAATTATGAACTTCCTTTCTGTGGAAGAAGATTAAACTTTCCAACCCTCTTCCCAGTCTTGGCATGATGTGACATCTCCAGGAGAGCTGGGATTGGGCAGGGTGGTCTCTTTTAAAGGACACATTTCAGGAGGAGAAGGAAAAGGGGGGTTAGAAAAGGCAGGAATTGTTCTTTGCTTTATTCCCCTTTCCCAGAGCTTGGGCAAGGCCAGGGAATGTGGGCAGGAATCTGCCCCTGGGATGTTTGGGATCAGCTTGGGGGGATCCAGGGGCTGGATTTGTGTCCCTAAAATGCTCCTTTTGGGGAGAGCAAAGAGAAATCCCAGTGATTTTGGGTTTGGGTTGGATATTTTGGGAAGTGGGAGGGAATAGTCCCTAAAAATGATCCACCAGCCAAAGGCAAAGTTGGACTGGATTTTTAATATTGGATTTTTTTAAGGTGGGGGGGAGGGATTTTAACAAAAACCACAAATATTTCCATTCCCTGCAGGAAGACAAGTCCATCTTAGGGTTACAGATTCCCTAATAAATATTTTCATCCTGGCAGCAACAAGATGACTTTTCAGTTATTTTTTCCATCCACTTCATTTCAGGTAATTTTTGCTGTTATAATTCTGAATAAGAAATGAGAATGGCATTCATTTCAGTACTAATTTCTGCCTGATTTCACCTGTTCAGTTTTCATCTAAAATGCCTCAGGAAAAAATTGTCCTGGATTGCAGAGGGAGCCCTCAGAAATAATCAGTGGGTTTTTATTTGGACAGTGCTTTTTAAATGAAAATAAAGGTTGAAGAGGGATTTACTGGGGGGGGGTATTTTAATTTTATTCCTAATTTTTGGAATCAGCAAATAACTTTGTCCCTGAGTTCTGCAGGCACAGGGAGCTCCCCAAAAAACCAGCTGTGGGGGTTGGAGATACCCTGGAGATTCCAATCCCTCAGTCAGGGTGGGCAGGGGAGGGACAGAAGAAATAAGAGTAAGAATTGAATACAAAATAAGGGTAAGAAATAAGAATTGAATAAGAAGTAAGAGAGTTGAATACGAAATAAGAGTAAGAATTGAATAAGAGAAAGAATTGAATAAGAAAAGTCAGAATTGTGTAAGAAATAAGAGTAAGAATCACATAATAATAATTGGATAAGAAGAGTAAGAATTGAATAAGAGGAGTAAGAAATAAGAATTGAATAAGAGTAAGAATTGAATAAGAAATAAGAGAATTGAATAAGAATTGGGTAAGAATTAAGAATAAGAAATAAGAATCATAATTAAGGATTAAAAAGAATAAGAATCAAGTAAGAATTTGTAACTCTTATGCTGCCTCCACACTCTCAGCCTCTTCCCCTTCTACTGCCCATTTCAAACCAACCAGGAAATTACAGGGAAATTTTCCCCCCAAAAGGAAAACCAGCTTTGATTGGAATATTCCAATAAAGGAGATCAGAGTCTTTGAATGCAGAAACTCCCCGTTGGGAAATCCCTCCTGTCCTGGTGTGTTCCCAGAGGTTCCAGGAGCCATCCCAGAATAATTCCCTGTCCAGGGCCTTGGGAAGTGGGGCTGGTGCTGATGGGAATGATTCCCCAGCTTTCCATGTCCAGGGAGCCCTGGGAATGTGGCAAAGCAAGGGGGGTTTGTGCCCCTTCCCTTTAGGAATTGACTGTTTAGGGATGTAAGAGCTGTTAATCCACAGGAAAATTCCCACCTGGCCTGAAAGGTTGTCCCGTGCTGTGTGAAAATTGAAGCTTTTTGTTACTCCCAGAAAACAAGGGGATTTTAGGACAATTGTGGGTTTGAATTTAACTCCCTTGGAGCACATTTTTCCCTGATTTCCATAATCCTGCTGTTCAGGGAAATCCAGGGATAACATCTCGGGATGTTATGTTCAGGGATAAGCTCGTCCCAGCAGATCCCTTGAGTACTTTAAACTAATTTTGGCCAATGTAACCTGTCCCAGCTCTTGGCTTTTCCCGGCCCGGGCTTTGCAATTTAATCGGTGTCCTTTCTGTGCAGGAGGGGCCGGAGCTGCAGCAGATTTGGGGAGGCTGAGCCAGGAGGTGGCAGTGGAGCTCATCCCGCCGGGAAGGGAGCGGAGGAGCAGCAGCATCGCGCTTGGAATCTGCCGGTGAAGTAACTCCCTGCGCTGGAAAACATTCCCAGCCCGCAGCTTGGGTCTAATTAGTGACTAATTACCGAATCCCGGGATGGGTTGGGTGGGAAAGGGATCTTAAAGATCATCTCGTTCCACCCCCTGCCAGGGACAGGGACACTTCCCACCATCCCAGGGTGCTCCAGCCTGGCCTTGGACACTCCCAGCTCCTCTGGGAAATCCATGCCCACCCTCCCAGGGAAGAATGGCCCCAGTCCTTGAGATTTCCATGTCATTTCAGGTTCTGTTTCCCCGAGAGTGGCACACTTGTGTCTCTGCACTGGCTGAGCTCATTCCTGGGTGGCTCAGGGACACGGGACACATCCCAGGACTTTGGTCCTGAGTTGTTTTCTCCATTTCTCAGCCCCTTGAGGTTGCAGAGAGGGATTTGTCACCTGAGGGGCCCTGCTGGGGGTGCTGGGGGGTCACTGGCAGCAGCAGGAGGGTGTTCAGGTGTCACCTCCCTGTGTGACAAGGCAGGAAAGGATTTCCAGCTGGATGCAGATCCTGCTGGGAGGACACCTGGGAGGCTCCCACTGGATTTAATTCCATCTTGGTGCCTGTTTCCTGATTTCTGCAGGTTTTATGGAGCAGAACATAACCAGTGATAGGGCAGGGAGTGCCAGGGCAAGGGGGAATGGCTTCCCAGTGCCACAGGGCAGGGTCAGGTGGGATACTGGGGAGAAATTCTACCCTGGGAGGGTGAGGAGAGGCTGGAATGGATTTCCCAGAGAAGCTGTGGCTGCCCCAGCCCTGGAAGTGTCCAAGGATGGAGCTTGGAGCACCCTGGGCTGGTGGAAGGTGTCCCTGCCCATGTGGAACTGGATGATCTCTAAGGTTCTTCCAACCCAAACCACTCCATGATTGTGTATAAAACACTCTGGGCTCCCCCTGGGCTGTGATTTCACTTCCTCCTTTGCCTTTTAGCATTAAACACAAACTGGATCCCTTGTCCACAGGAGAAATTTGGGGAGAACTCAGCTCCCAGCACAGGGCTGGCCCCTTTGCCTTGGGAGAGACTCACAGGAACAAGTGCCTGGGAATTCCATCCCCCGTGGTACAAGGAATAATGGAGTTTGCTGTCCCCTTGTGTGTTCTCTTCTCCAGGGGTTTTCCCTGATATTGACCATCTAAATAATATTATTCAGGCACCAAAACTGCTGTGATAGAAACCCTGTTTGTGTGGAGGCAGCACATGAGTGGCTGCAACTGGAGATTCCTTATCCCCGTGCCTGGAAAACCATAGGGAATAAGGGGAAGCTTCACTTTTACTCCCCCAAAATAGATCTTACAGACCAGGGACGGGCAGAGCTGGGAGGTCTGACATGGATTGAGCTCCTTGGGGGCTGCTGAGCTGGTTTATCCCAACTTTGGGATTCCTGAGGCTGGAAAAGCAGCAAGGGAGGGACAGGCAGAGGCAGCGACGTGGCCACTGCGGCCTCAGTGATGCAACTCCTGGTGAAAAACCAGGACAAACTTGGACGGGGCTGTGGATCAGGGGGATGTTCCACCCATTGTGGGCAACCCACGGGCTGGAAAGACCTTGTTGCCTTGGCTATTTATTCAGGGGCTGCCAGCACTGCCAGCCCAGGGCACTGTCCTCGCCTGCTCCCCAGGGTTCTCCGCAGTGGAAAATCACTGGGATGCAGCAGCACCCTGGGCTGGGGGGGTTCTGGAATGGCCCTTCCCTGGGAAGGGGACTGAGGGTTTGCCCTTTGGAGTCTCCCGCTCCAAAGGGGGAAATTCCCGAGGGAACCGGGGCTGCCCCGCAGCAAAGTTAGAGAGCTCACACAATAAATGAAATATTTCCCTACCCCGGTGTCTCCAGCCCCTCTGCCCGGGCAAAGCTCGCTGGGGGCACCGGGCGCTGATGAGGAAGGTCCTGAGCTGTGTCTGTGGAGCAGAATCTCCCCAAACCCGGGACAGTCCCGAGCTCCAGCACAACGTGGCACTGCGGGGGCACCGCGCCCAAACCCCAGCGCTGTGCCCTGCCCTTCCCCGCCGCCGATAATGACAGGGCGGCCCCAGGACCAAACCCAAACCCATCTGTGCCCGCTCCCTCCCTCCCTCCCAGCCCGGCTGTGCCGCCGCTTTATCAGCCTCGGGGCCGCCCTGCGCTATTCGGGGCTGCGGGCACAGCCCTGGCGCGCCCACCCTGCAATTGGCGCTGCCCGAAATAGCCCCGGCGGCAGCGCGGGAGGTCCCAAAGCCTCCCCCGCCCCGGGCTGCGTTTTGGGGACAATCCGGGCGCTTTTCGCCCCAAAAGCCGCAATTCCTGCCCGGGCTCTGCGCGGTGCGTTGGGGGCAAACGCTTGGCCAAAGGGCCGCGCTGCACGCGAGGTAAAGGGGCTGTGCCTGAGGGGGATCCGGTGGGGTTTGGGGGGGGTTTTTGGGGTGATTTCGGCCCGATTTGGCAACTTTCGGGGCGGCGCGGCGGGACCTGCGCGGTGTCCGCTCCCCCCGCCCGTCGGAAAAGGGGCGTGGCCCTAGCCGGGCCCGCCCCCTCGCGGCGCGGAGGCGGCGCCGCCATTGGCTGCGCGGGCGGTGACGTCAGCGCACTGCGGCGGCTCCGCGCGGCCCCGCTGGCGTCGCCTTAAAGGGGCCGCGCTCGCGGCGGCAGCGGCGCCGCCACCGGGTCAGGCAGCGGCACCGGGAGCGCTCCCGGCCCGGTAAGGAGGTGTCAGGGGCGGCCGCTGCCCGAGGGGACGGCCCCGGCCCGTGCGCCGGGTGGGGGTGCCGGTACCGGGCGTGCGGAGCCGGTGGGACCCCGCGGGGAGCGGGGCGGGTGGTGCCGGTACTAGGGGATATTGCCCGTGCCGTGGATACTGCCGGTACCGGCAGATATTGTCGGTACCGGGTGATACTGCCGATACCGGGGAATATTGCTCGTATTGGAGGCACTGCCCTTACCGGGGGATATTGCCCATACCGGCGGTGCTGCCGGTACTGGGGAATATTGCCCGTACCGGGAGATATTGTCGGTACCGGGGAATGCTTCCCGTACCGGGAGATGCTGCCGGTACCAGGGAATATTGCCGGTACCGGGGGTGTCGAGCCCGTAGAACCCCGCGGGGACCGGGGGACGCTGCCGGTACCGGGAGGATATTGCCCATACCGGGGGATGCTGCACTTACCGGGCTGCTGCCGGTACCGGGGGATGCTGCCGGTACCGGAGGGTCCCCACCCGGTACGACCCTGCGGAGATCCAGGTGCCTTCTGCCGGTACCGGGGGGTGCTGATCCCGTGGGGCTCTCCCGGTACCGGGGGGTGCCAGCCCTGCGTGAGTCAGCCCCGTCCCGGTACCGGCACCGGGCTGGGTGTTGGATGCGGGGCTGGATCCCCCAGACCGATCCCGGCACCCGCCGCCCTCCAACGGCCGCGTTTTGGGGCCAAACCCGCCGGTTTGGGGGGCGTTGATTTAGTTCTGATTTTTTGGGGGGCGGCCCCTCGGGCTGCGGTAACGCCGCGGCTTTCCCGGCAGGAAAAATCAAACACGGGCGGGATGAGACGGGAATATCCCCGCGAACCGGGGGGACCGTGGAGGGACGGGGGGAAGGGTCTGTTCCCCATTGCCATTCCCGGGAATTCGGGGGGAGCCGCAGGTGACCCCTCGGAGCGTGGCCAGGCTGGGACCCCCTGGGATTCCTCGCTCCTTCCCTCATTCCCTCCCGTTGGAGGGGTGGGAACAGCCCAGGGGTTGTTCCAGGAAGGATGGACTCGTGTCCCGATCCCCACGAAGTGCCCGATGGTGCCGGAGAGGGAGATTTTCCCCTTCTTGGCGTGCCGGGAATTGCGCCCTGGAGGTCGAATTGGCTCAAGGGCAGCGTTTGGGTTTGGGGTTCAAATTAAACCCCCCAGACCGTTTCTGACACCCCAAACCCATCGCTGGGGCTCAAAACGCCAACCCCGGGCAGGGGCTGAGTGTGTCCGGGGTGAAAAGTGCCCGTCCCGTCGGGAATGTGCCCCGGGATCCCCATTTGGGCGCCTCGGGGGCTCCTCTCCCCCCCGGGAGGATTCGGATTCCCAGGCAGGAGCTCTGGGAATGCTGAGCCGCAGGGAAAAGGAGGGCAGGGAATGGGGCCGGCTCCAGCCTTTGCTCCCTCGGCCTTTTGGGGGCAGAGGGATCCCAGGGGTGGCTGGAGGGGAAGAAAACATCGAGATTTTGGGGGTGAACCAAACCGGGAAATTATTCCCAGCAGCTCGGCTTTCCCAGGAGTGTTTTGACCCTCATCCCAAACTCGGTTTGTTTAACCCTTTATGCCTGACAGGATCAATATCTGATGTATTTTCTGCCCCAACACTCAGGCTGTGCTTTGTTGGGAAACGTGGATGTTCCAGTTCACTTTTCTTTCCAAGGGAGCCCTTTATTTTACGGAATGTGGTTGGACACACTCCCAGGGGAGTCATCCAGTGCAGAAATAGCTCTGCTGGGAGCAGGGACTCCTTCCTGCTGGGATTTCACCTCTCCATCCCACACCCCAGTGATGTGTCCCTGGGCACCAGCAGCTCCTGCCTGGATTTAACAGGGATAATTTGGGTAACAGGGGAATTTAGGTCTGGGAGATTCCCTGGGTATTT
>JAXCLP010000081.1:619379-646377 GCA_035584035.1 Lepidocolaptes lacrymiger | reverse complement strand
TCCCCTCCTGTGGGAGCAGGATCAGGGTTGGAGGAGGGAACTCCAGACCCCACAGCTCAGCCTCTCCTTGGCTGGGCTGCTTTAGCACTGGATTATTGAGTCATTCCTGCCCTGGGATCTCCCGTTTCTGCATCCCAAGGGGAAAGCAGCAGTTGACTTGGAGTTTTGCCCCCCAGCCCTCCCAGGCCAGCAGTAGGAAATCCCATCCGGGCCCTTTATTCCCTAAATAACGCTGGCTCTGATTGTAATGCACATTTTGACACAGTTAATCCCAGTTTTGGGGCCGCCTGGGAGCAGAAGCAGCTCCTGCAGCAGCATCGCAGGGATGCTCCGATCTCCTGAGGGTGGATGGGGCTGGAATTGGCCCAGCTGACTTCACAGATTATCCTTTTCCTTAGAAATTCCACAGAAAACAGCCCAGTAGGTTCCCTCCCACCCAGGCAGGGGGAGCTCAGAGTGGTGCCAGGGTGAATAACTGGGACAGGGAGCCTCAGACTGCAACAGATTTTGTTTCCCAGCTCTTGGGAGCAGCTGGATTTATCCCAGCTGGGGCTGCTGGTGCCCAGGGAGAGCCAGGGAATTGGTGGGAATTGCTGCAGGGAGCTCTGCTGAGGGTAGATGGGATCCCTGACATTCCCACCTCAGCTCTCAGTGGAGAGCTCAGGTTGAGCCAAAAGAGGCCAGACTGGCTTTGTCCCAGCTCTTGGCTGGATTTTGATGCCTTAACAAATATCCAGGAGAGGTGGAAAGAGGGAAGGTGTCCTGGGAGCCCCAGGGGCTGAGGGGACTGGATTGCACAGTCTGGGGCTGTGTTTGACCTCACCTGCCCCAAATCCAAGCTCTGCGCTCTGAGCTTTTTCCATTTCACAAAACCCAAACCCTTTATCAGGTTGCTTTTGCTCCCCATGTCCCTGACAGTCCCTGTCACAGTGTCCCCAGCATTCCCCAGCCATTCCAGGGCTCTCTCCCTGTGCACCAGTTCCACAAAGTCTCCTTAAGGCTTAGCCCCAAATTATTTTCTCCCTGGCAGCTCTTTAGAACACAGTGACTAAAATTACAATTCCTCTTTCATGTTCAATCCTTTTTTTTTTCTGTCTGTCTTGTTTTGGACCTGCAAAACCACAGTGGCTGACCCGACTCCCAGCCTGGCTGTGGCATTATTTGGCTTCAAACAATGTCTGTAAATAAACACCAAGTTCTGATGGATGTTCCTGCAAAGAAATAACCAGTGTTTGGTCCAAGGCGCCACAAAAAAGTGGCTTTTATGAGATTCCAAGCCAAGGGTTCATTTTGGGCACCCGTTTCCTTTTGCCAGCATTGAGGTGCAGCCGTGGTTTATTATTTCAGCAGAGTCATGAATCGTGTCTGTGCCCAAAATAGTTGGATGCTGGGCTTCAATCCAGCCCAATCCCCCACAAATCACCTTCAGCTGCAAAACTCTTCCGTTGTCGTGCTGATGACAAATCACTGGAATCCTCCCGGCCCCGGCTAAGCCGAGCTACTGGTGCCCAGTTAAAAAACATCCCGTGTTCCCAGCGTGTTGTCCCCGAATTTCCAGGCACGAGGCTGATTTTTGGAGCTTTTGGACCACAAGAGGTCGGCAGAATTCCGGCGATGGAAGCCGGCTCTGCCTTGGCTGCGGGGCAAGTGCCTGGCACTGTCATTCCAGGGTAATTGCTCCGGCAGAAGAAACACCCCGAACTAATTACACTGGAAGAAAATCAGGGTAATTTGGGAGCGGGGCATGTGTTGCCGGGGTTTCTTGCTGCTCCACTGGCTGCCTTCACGTGCGCCCCGGGGGAATTAAGAGGGATCAGAGGCATTAAAGAGGCTCTGGCTGCTCTCCGGAGACTCCCTTAATTCCTCCGTCCTGGTACAAAAGGTCCTGAGCTCGGGGGTTCGCTGCAGGACGCAGAGCCAGGCTGTGCTGTGCTGGCTGCTGCCTGAAGGTGGCACCCCGGCAAAACCCAAATTATTAACCAGACTCCCTGTTTTTGTGGTTTGCAGCCCTCAGTCCCTGCTGACACCCGGGGATGGTCCCACCATGAGAAGGTGCTGCGAGGGCGTGGGGCTGCCATGCCTGTTTAAGGTCAGTGTCACTGTCACCTGCCTGGGCCCCTCTCCCCTCAGGGAGGGCAGGAATTGGGTGCCCATCCTGCAAACCCCCAGCCTGGAGCAGCTGGAGGAGAGCCAAGGGGAAGGGGGGAATCTCAGGGAGGACAGGCTGGGGGCAGCAGCTTTGCCCCATGTGGGCAAAGTGGGTTAATTTGGGGTGTAGAGCAGGGTGGGAGGCAGCTGCAATATCATGGAATCTCCTGAGTTGGGAGGGACCCACAGGGATCATCCAGTCCAACTCCTGGCCCTGCACAGGGTACCGCAAAGTCCCACCCTGTCCCTGTCCCACTGACCAAACCCTCGTGGAGCTCTGGCAGCCTTGGGGCTGTGCCCACTGCCCTGGGCAGCCTGGTCAGTGCCCACCACCCTCTGGGGGAAAAATCTTGTCCTGAGATCCCACCTAACCCTGCCCTGACAAAGCTCCAGCCCTTCCCTGGGTCCTGTCCCTGATCTCACTGGGGTGGCAGCAGAGCCCAACCCAGGGGGGAACCTGCGATGGGTGATGGAGCAAAATTCACCCTGCACGATGCTGGGAAGAGCTGGACTCATCCCACCTGCAGGGACACAAATCCCTGTCCCAGAGGTGGGACAGGAGCAGGTTGGGGAGGAGAGGAACCCCCCAGCCCAAGGCCCTCCCTGCACAAAGCTGAGGTGTGCTGGGATAACAGTGGGACTCGATGTTCTCAGAGATCTTTTCCAACCCGATTAACTCCATGATCCAATGAGACCCCCCCGAGGTGTGCTGTCCCCACGTCCCTTGGGAGGATGTGAGTGCGACACAGTGACCTCCTTGACTGCAGCACCGGGATTAGCCCTGACAAAACGATCCCTTTATGGGCAGGATAAACACCTTAGGGATGTCAGCAGGGATTAGCCCCCACCAGGCCCTGCTGGGCTAATCACCCAGGGGCCGAGGTAGCCCCGGGGCATCGCCCAGCTGCCTCTTGGCATGGTTGCCACCATCACCCGTGTGCCACGAGCTAACCATTTGTGTCATCCTCCCCCCGGGCAGGGTGTGGGCATGGCCAATGCCCGGCCCCACAGGTACCTGCTGGTGTTCGACTTCGACGAGACCATTGTGGATGAGAACAGCGACGACTCGGTGGTGCGGGCGGCGCCGGGCCAGGCACTGCCGGAGCCGCTGCTGCAGAGGTTCCACCAGGGCTCCTACAACGAGTACATGCAGCGTGTCCTGGCCTTCCTGGGCGACAATGGCGTCAGGGTGGCCGACTTCAAGGCCATCTACGAGAACATCCCGCTGTCCCCCGGCATGTCAGAGCTCTTCCAGTTCCTCTCCAAGAACCACGAGCTCTTCGAGATCATCCTCATCTCCGACGCCAACATGTTCGGCATCGAGGCCAAGCTGAGGGCGGTCGGCGTTTATTCCCTCTTCCGCAAGATCTTCAGCAACCCGTCCAGCTTTGACAAGAGGGGTTACCTCACCCTGGGGCCCTACCACAGCCACAAGTGCCTTGACTGCCCGGTCAACATGTGCAAACGCAAGATCCTCAAGGAATACCTGGCGGAGAGGGCGCAGGAGGAGGTGGAGTTCGAGCGGGTCTTCTACGTGGGCGATGGTGCCAATGATTTCTGCCCTTCCGTGACTTTGACTTCGGCAGACGTGGCTTTCGCACGGAAGGGCTACCCCATGCACAGGATGACCCAGGAGATGGAGAAGAAGCAACCCGGAGCCTTCAAGGCCACTGTTGTCCCGTGGGAATCGGCCACGGAGGTCGCCCGGTATCTCCAGGAGCTCCTCAAGAAGAAATGTTGAGGGAGGCTCCATGGAGATTCGTGTCCTACAAGTGGCTGGGAAGAGAGAAGCCCTGGGGTGGTCCCATCCTGTGCCCCTGCACTGCTCGCTTAGCCCCACTCCTGGGATGTTCTCCTGCCTTTCCAAGCTCCTTCCTCTCCGGTGAATAAAGCACTTTCTCCAGGTCCCTCTCCCTCCCCTGCCATGGTGAGATGGAGCCGTCCCGGCAGCTCGGACACCTGGTCCCACTGGGGCCTTTGCCAGCATTAATGGGGATTTTTTCTGGTTGTGTTATTACTTTCCTTTCCCTTTTGACTTCAAAAGAGGGTTCCTAAAAAACCAGAAGCCAGTTCCCTGCAGGCTGGGAACATCCATCCTGCTGCCACCCTCCCCCTCCGCTGCCCCCATCATCTCCCAGCCACGTGAGGAGCTGCCTGCTTGAACCTGATGCTCAAGGGCTCCTTCCTTCCTTGTGAGCCCACTGGGAATTTAATCCAGGAAATTCGTGCTGCCTGGGCACCCTGGCCCTTCCAAATCCCACCCAGGGCAGCTCCAGGCCCAGCTGTTGAGCCTTGTGATGGGATTGATTGTCCCTTGGGACTTTATTCTCTGAAAAAAACATGCCATGAGGATCAGGAAAGCTTTTGGAAAGCTTGGAATAAACCTCTCTAGCCTATCTCCACTCCTTGCCAGGGCACAGGAACCACAGCCCCCTGCGGGGAGGAGGACCTGTCCTTGCCTTCCACTTCCATCCTCTGCTCCTGCTTCCAGGGTGAAGTGTCCCCATGTCCCTGACAGGTTCCTCCTTGCCCTGAGCCCTTTCCAGTTGTGTCCTTGTGCTTGCTGGATCGTGTGACTCCCCCTCTTACCCAGGGAGGGAAAAATTCCCCTCCTGACCTGGCCGAGAGGTGCCAAACCCCCCTGGGGAGGTTTTGTGGTGCTGTGGCACTTCTGGCACCGGGTCCCCAGAGGCCAAACCTGCCCTTAGCCCATGACCCCCCCCACTGCAGTATTAATTACCCCTTCTAATTGCACTCTGCAGGGGGGACCTCCAGGATCTGCTGCTCTCTGGTGTTGGCTTCTCCTGGATTTATCCACAGCCTTACCGGCCCCCGAGGGTGGCTCATGACTCCTCCAAACCCTGGGAACCCTGACAGCAAACCCCAGCAGTAAGGAAATAACCAAAGCAGCCCTGAGTTGTTCCTCCTCTGTTTCATTCCCTCCTCTCTGTTCTTCCTCCTCCGGACCCCGTTCAACTGTGTGGAACTTAAAGCCATGGAATTAAAAATACATATATATGTATATAGATAGATATCTCTATATTGCAGATACACAACTTGGTTGTATCCAGGACATAAACCTGGGTGTGAAACAGCTCTGAGTCGCACCAAAATGTTGTTTCTCTTCCTTGGGCTGGTGGAAGTCGGGGAACGGTCACAGGGTCAGGGTACAAGCAGGGAATCCCTGTGGACTGGGGTCTGGATCATCCCTGCTGTGGCTCAAGCCAGTGGGCACAGCAGGCAGGTTTGCTGGAGCTGCTCTCCTCAGCCCAGTGTCCCATCCTGGGGTTTCATCCTGTGCTGCCCTCGCTCTTCCCACGGGGCTGGGAGCAGCACCAGGATCAGCCTCTGGGATCAGGGTGCTGCCTGCTGTGTTTCCATGGCCAGAGAGCTCAGTGTCCCGTGCTAAACCTCCCCAAGGAGGGGCATGGGAGAGGGGCTGGAGTCCTGCCGGGGTGCAGCAGTGCCAGGGCCGAGCTGTGCCAATTCCCAGCTGTGCAAAGCCCCAGTTCCAAAGCAAAGCACGGCCCAAGGAGAGCGGGGTGAGGCCGATGCGGGGCGGGGGATGCAGGGGCTGCCTGCCCTCGGTGCTCAGAAGGGCTCCACGTAATTCCCGGGGAAGAATCCTGCCTCCTCCCCCATGACACCCTCACACCAGCCGTCCGAGTAGCGGCGCGTGACGAAGAGGAGGGCGCCGGGCTGGAAAGAGAGCTCGTTGTCCTTCTGCCGTGTGTAGGGGTACAGGGCCACCACTGTGGGGGGAAAGAGAGGGGGGACATGGAGCCCGGCAAGGCCACCACAGGGGACAGGACACTACCAGGAAGTGGGGATATAACCAGGCATGGCATCGCTGGGCATCCCAGCGTGGGGCAGAGCTGGGCTCTCTGTGCTGTGGTTGTGGGCAAGGGTTTAACCAAAACCGAGCCAGGGGGTCTTGGGGATCCACTGTACCTTTCTCCAGGTAGTTCTCTGGTGCCCACAGAGGCTCCTCTGCAGCAGCGGGTGGCGGTGGCGGGGCCAAGTCCTCAAAGTCGGGCAAAGCCGATGGTGGTGGCAGCACCTCAGGGTCATTGGGGGCTGCAAAACCAAACAGATGGATGAGGGAGGAAGGGCTCCAGGAGGGATGACAGGGTCCAGGGGGTCCCACAGAGCCCCCACTCCGTGTCCTCCCAACCCCACTGGAGCACTGAGCACTCACCTGGGGGCAGGAGGTCTGGTGGGGGCACGGCCAAATCCTCTGGTGGTGGTGGTGGGAGAAGGTCCCCGGGGAGAGGGGGTGGTGGTGGGATGGCAGCTGCAGGTGGTGGGATGGCAGCTGCAGGTGGTGGGATGGCAGCTGCAGGTGGTGCGGGTGGCCCTGGCAGGGATGGGTCCGGAGGGGATGGACCAGGAACGGGTGGTGCCGGCAGGGAGGGCAGTGGTGGTGGTGCCGGGATTCCTTCCCCAGGAGCTGCAGGGGCCCCACTGGAGCTGGGAGTGGAGGAACAGCAGTGTCAGGGTGGGTTTGGCTCTGCCCCCCTCTCTGAGCACAGACACTTTGCCCCGTGCCTCCTTTTCCCCATCAGGGACCCTCTCCATGAGAAGACATTTTTGCTGCAGAGACAAGCACTGCCAGGGGAGCAAATCCCCTAAATCCCTTCATTTCCCATCTAAACCCCTTTGCAGCAGAACCTCCCCCAAGCAGCAGCAGTATGACAAGGGGCTGCCCTGGCTTCTCCCAGGTCTTCCCCACCCTCCAAGGGCGCCAGTACCTGATGGATGGCAGTGAGGAGGTGGAGGAGGCTGCAGAGAGCTTGCCCTCGGGCACCATGGGAGGCTGGATGGGCTCAGGGATGCGGGTGCTTCTCCTGTGGGCACAGCATCCAGCTCAGCATGAGGACCGGACCCCCCGAGTCCATACCATGTCACTGCTTGGTGACACAGGAAGGCCAAGCCCCCCCAAACCCCACACCCATCCTCACCCCAGGGTGCCCACAGCCTGCACTGATGACTTGGTGCCCTTCCGAGCCAGCGTGCCGGTGCGGGACAGCTGTGTGCTGTGGTCCTGTGGGCACAGGGAGACACAGAGGTGAGATGGGTGAAGGATGAGGATGAGCTGCCCCATAAATTGGCTCACTGGGACCCCTCCCCACCCACAGGGAGCAGCCCCCCAAGGTCTCTGCTGGCCCCCCGTGGGAGCAGCCCAGCGGAAGGAGCCACCGTGGGAACTGCAGGCCTGGTGTCACCACTTCCCCCCGCCCGCGCTGGGGACTCGTGTCTGAGAGGCCTCTGAACACCCTCCCGTGGGCGCCTTCCGGAGCTGGGAAAGGGACTTTGGGGGTGCAAGGCTGCTCAGCTCTTCCTGTGCGTGCCTTCTGGTGCTGGGGAAAGAGTCTGTGGGGGTGGCAGTGTCCCAGCTCAGCACCAGTCCCGGGTGGCCTTTGCTGGGCACTGTGTGCCTCAGCCTCCCTTTGTGTGCTGGGCTGTGTCCCGCTCCCCAGGCTGGGAGCACCGGGCAGGATGAGTCCCAGGGTTGTAGGGCATGGACAGACCCCCCTTCTCCATCCAGGAGGGGTTTGAGCCCACCCGTGCAGCAGTCAGTGTAGTGCTGGGGACAGCAGGACCCCCCACCCCTGCAGGACCCCCTCCTGCCCCAGGCTGACCTTTATGCCATGGCCAATGTCGTCCAGGACACTGAAGTTGAGGGGTTTCCTGTAATAGGGCTCCAGGGAGGGAGGGCTGGGGGGGGCCACGATCTTCTGGTAGGATGGGAACCTCTTGCTGACGGTCAAGGAGCCGATCTCCCGGCGGGACACCTTCTCCTTGTGGATGTCCACCCTCTGCAGAGGTCACACTGTCCACACTGTCCCATCCCAGGTTCTCCCCACCTCCTGCTGCCCCTACCACCCTTCCCAGCCCTGCCTCCCTGCCTGGAAGGGAGGGGATGCAGGGGAGCATCAGGATTGAGCCTGAACCCTCTGGTTCAGCATCCCCTGCAGGAACAGCAGGTCTTCAACCCCTCAGAGCTGCCCAAACCCCCTTTCCTGGAGCCCCCTAAACCCCTCCCCAGAGGATGGTCCCACCTGGGCCACGCAGGTGATGTCGGCCTCCACCTTGGACAGCTGGGCTGCCTGCAGGTCCAGCAGCCTCAGGAAGGCAGTGGCCAGGCTGCTGACCTGGTAGGTGACGCTGGCCAGGGACTGTGTGCTCAGTGCCATCGTCTCCTCCAGCGCCTTCCGCTTGTCACTGGCCTGCAGGGGAGAAACCCAGGCTGGAGGGGACAAGCCCACGACACATGGTGCTGCCACGCTCCATGCTGGGGTCACACGGCACCAGAGATGATGCTTCTGCTTTCCAAATGCATCAAACTTCCCCTGGCTCTTCTGGCAGGACACCCAGACACCCAGCACGGGGTGAACCCCATCCCCAGGGATTCACTGGGATTCCTCCCCGGGATGCTGAGCAGAGTGCCTGGATCAGCCTCCTGCCACCCCTGGGGACAGCTGGCCATGCCACCAGAGGGCTGCAGGAGGGACACCTGGCCAAGCCACCAGCTCTGCTGGGGACGGTGTCTCAGTTCTCTAAATAGTTCATCACATTTCCCCTTCAGTTCTGCTCCGGCGGGTCTGACCCCTTGGGACCCCTCAGGGTCTGGCTCGAGACAGCAAGGCCACAGACAGGCTTGGCAAAGCACACACAGATCCCCCCAGCAGAGACACCCCCTCCAGCAAATCGGGCCAGAACAAGATTTTTTATCCTTATTTCACCCCAAAAGCTCCTGTCCCCCCCTTCCCTCAGTGGGGGACAGGCAGGGAGGAGGAAGAGGATGGCAGAAGAGTTCCAGCTTCATGCTTGCTCTCCATGTGCAGGCACCCAACTCTGCCCTGCCAGTGGGCACCTCTGAATGAATGGGCACAGACAGCCCAGGGAGGGCTGGTGTCCCTGGTCCTCTCCCAGGGCTCTCCCACAGGTACCAGATCTCAGGGGAACTCTCCCTTCATGCCAAACCCACCACGAGAGCTGCTGTGGAGCAAGAGGGAAAACTGAGGCAGGAGAAGAACGAGATGGACAGTGCCATAGGATGGTGGAAGCCAAGAGCAATGTTCAGGCTCCCATCTCTGAGGGCAGAGCCTTCACCATCACCCACCCACCAGCCACCCCTCTGGGACCACCATCCTGCCAGAGCTCCCGGGTGGTCCCAGCACCACCTGCAGCCCAAACCCACCCTGCGCTGTCCCTGCTGTCCCCGTGCCCCTCACCTGCAGGTAGTTGCTCTCGCAGTAGTCAGCGACCCTGTGCAGGTTGCCGTGCTGGTCCCGCAGGCCCTGCCGGCCCTGGGGGATGTCGTGCTGCTGCAGCTGCTCCAGCTCCGACATCGTGCCGGGCTCGGCTCCCACTTCCTCCCCGCCTGCCTCGGCGCTGGGTTTTGAAGCTGGTGGCGGTGCTGACGCAGGGCCTGCGGGCGCCACGGTGTCCCCGTCCCCCCGAGGGACACCCCGCCGGCGGGGAGCCCGCCCTGGAGAGGAACCGTGGGGGATCAGCGGGGAAGGAAGCAGCGTGGCTCCAGCCCCACGAGGGATGGGTTTGGGGGGCTGCCCTGGCCAGGGCAGGGATGGGAGCGGGGAAGGATGTGAGTCACGGGGAAAGGAGCGGTGCAGGGTGGGGGGCAGTGACCCAAAATGATCCCGAGCCCCATCTCTGTCACCTGTGCCTGCCATCTATGAGCCACTGCTGCTCTCCTGGTGGGCTGGGGCCAAGCCAGGCTTGGGCACATCCAGGGATCCAACATTTCCTTCCCTTTGCCTTTATCAGCCAGGCAAGGGGCACAGCCAAGGGCACCGTTTCCACTGCCAGGTTGCCCCTCCCTGGAAAAGCCCCGTGGCCCCCGTGCATCCCATACAGCATTGCCCTGGCACCAGACCTGGCTGTGCTCAGGGCACAGCGGGATGTGCCAAGTGACCCCACAAGGTGCCCGTCCTTCCCTCGCTGGGACAGCGTGTCCTTCCCAGTGCTTTGCTAAGGACGTTTCACATCCCCACGGGTGAGGCTGCAGGAAATTCCCACTTCCCCGGTGCTTGGAAATCCCCCTCCACCCTCTCCTCCTCCACCCGCTGGTCCTTCCTTGAGGCCTCCTGAGCTCCATCCTCAGCCCCAGTGATTTTGCACCAGCCAGACAGGAGAAACCCCACATTAGGGCTTGGCCCTTCCTGAGCCTGCGGCCCCTCCAGCACAAGGACGAGGGAAATGATGGATTTCCTCCAGCACTGGCCCAGCTCCTCACACCCTGAAGGACCGAGAGCTGCTCAAGCTGCTCCTGGCCCCAAAGAGGCTGCAGCAGCCCCCAGACCTCCCCTGGGCCCAGTAGCCCTCCTAAACTGGGTGGAAGCTGCTCTGATCCCCCCCAAGGATCAATCCCACCACACCAGAGCAGGATTCAGACACCCCACAGGCTCAGACCCCCATGGCAGGGACACAAAGACTTCCCAGGTGTCCCAGCCAGTCACCCACCCACTCTTCCTCCCCATCCTCACCCTCCCCACAGCCCCATCGCTGATTACCCTGGACTTTGAGGCTAATTCCCAACACCTGACCAGCTTATTCTCCTGAGACCATTATCAGCTTAAGGACCAAAGACATCTGCTTCCCACTGCCCTCCTGGAGAAGTCTTCAAGCTCTGAGGAGAGCAGCATCTCCCCTCGGATGGGGCTCTGAGCGTTTCCACCGCAGAGAGGGGCAGCCCCCCTGCCCCCCCAGGTAAGTGGCTTTGCTGCTTCCAGCTGCATCGTGGGGTCTCACCTGCTTTGGGAGCCACTTTCTCTGTGGGTTGGTAGCTCAGCTGTGCCACTTTTGGCTCCTCATGCAGCTCCCAGGGTTGGCTGTGTCCCGAGGGATGGATGGCAGAGGAGCACAGGGCACACTTGCCATGGGAGCAGCTGCACAGCAGGGTCTGGCACACACAGGCTCGACACCTTCTGAGCAGGCCCATGGCATAGTTCAGCTTCAGCACCTCTACTTTTAATTTAAAAGGCTCAGGCCAGGCTTTTAAACCCAAGTTTTAACATAGAAATAGATCTCACAGTGCAGGTCAGCTCTGTGGGCGTCCCACATAATGCTTGGATGGGCTTTTGTGGAAAAAGAGTTGGGCTTTTTCAACCCACACAGCCCCAAAAACTTTCAGTGGCAGCAAGCGATGCCTCTGTGTAACATCAGTTAAGTTCAGAGTAATGGAGGAGCCATGTTATAAATACCTGGGGGAAAGGCATAAGGAGAGGAAAACCAAAATACATTTAGTTCCTTAGAAAACCTCTAAAGATGTTGCCCAGACATGAGACACTGATCAGGGGGGTGCAGTTTGCAGAGCTGGCCATCCAGGTTCTCCTACCTCATTTCTTGGGGAAACAGCCTCCGTGGTGGCAAAGACCTCCTTAAAAACCAGGCTGGATCCTCCTCCTCTGCCCTCAAACTGCATCTGTTGCTCCAAGTGCCTGCTGAGAGGGAGCAAATGAAAATCTGGGAACAGCAGATGTTACAGGAAGGGGCTGAAAGGTGCTCCTGCCTCGGTTTCCTCTTAGCATCAGCTTGTCCCTCACCTTGGGGGCAGCTGGGACACTGGGGGACTTGCAGTACTATTGGGGACAAAGGAATAATCCCAATAATGAGCCATTTCCTTGCAGTTGCAGGGCAAAATGGCTCAGGACATGACAGAGAAGGAGCTGCTGAAGATGGAGCTGGATCAGCTGAAGAAAGAGGTGAAAAATGAGAGGCAAATGGTGAGTTTCTCACCCGAAACACAATGGGGTTTTCCCTGGGGTAACTTTCTCACCTGGCAGTGACTTTCTTTCCTGCTGCAAAGAACCACAAGCCCTAAAATTAAGTCCCAAATACAGCAGAAGCACCTGCACTCCACCTCTCCCCTCCAGATGAACATTCCCCTCTTAGCTCCACATCCCAAAGCCCATCCCACACCTGGTGAGGTGTCCATAACACCCTGGGAATGTTTTTGGGACACCCCATGCCAGGTGAGATGTTCATGGCCACACTTCCCTTTTCCCACTGCACCTGCCATTGTGTCCATAACACCCTGGGAATGCTCTTGGGACATGCCATGCTGGGTGGGATTTCCATGGCCATAGTTCCCTTCTCCCACTGTAAGGTGTCCGTAACACCCCAGGGATGATTTTGGGACACCCCATGCCAAGTGAGACATTCCTGGTCATGGTTCCCCCTCTCCCACGGCACAAACGGGTCCACGGGGAGCTCCACAGTGAGGATTCCATCCCAGACACGGAATGTCTCCTTCCTTGGCAGGTCTCCAAGACTGCCAAAGAGCTCAAGGAGTACATCGAGTCCATGGCGGGCGAGGACCCTCTGCTGAAAGGAGTCCCCGAGGACAAGAACCCCTTCAAGGAGAAGGGAGGCTGTATAATAAGCTGACCCCCCAGTGCTGGCACCGCCAGGCATGGGGATGTTCCCATTTGCAACCCAGGACTGTCAGAAACCTGCTTTCCCTGTAGTCTGCCCTGGGCACCGGGGAGCCCAGAACCACAGCATAGTGCAGCTAAAGGACAGCAAAAGGAAAAAAAAAGACCAAAAAAAGAAAAAACGAAAAAAAACCCACCAATCCCCTCCCTGCTGCTACCGGGGCTGAGGTTGGGCTGCCGCAGCGTCGCCGTCTGTGCTCTCACAGCTGAGCTTTGGCTTCCCACGAGCACAACTTCTGCATTTTTAGCAGCTGGAGCAAAGTGGGGGTTGATGGAACCACCGAGCTGGGTCTGCTCTCACACGTCTCCAAGCCCCCAGAGCTGAGCCCCGCTGGCTCCAGAGGAGCCTCCTGGCAGGACCCACCTCCCAGTGTCTCTTCCTCCTCTGGAAACCCCCTGCCAGCCGTGGGAAAACAGGCTTGTGACCGTGGTGGCTCCAAGGGCTGCCCCAGTGTCACTGTGTCACCTCCCCTCTGCTGCCCAGGGGGGCTCCCAAGTCTCATCCCACCGTGTCCCATCGGTTTGGGGAGGTAGCAGCTCTCTGGAGCAAGACAGGACACTCCTGCCCTAAGACAGCAATTCCAGGCCAGGATCCTCCTGTTCCCAAGTTTTCACAGGACAAATTTCATCCCCTGCTTAACAGAAAAAAGCTGGGGCACAGCCAGCTCCTGAGTTCTTCAGCAGGGAAGATTTGTGGGATTTGTTGTTTGGGGTTTTCTTTTTAAATCCTTTACAGCTACATCTGATCTTTGGGAAAACTCTCCAAAACTTCCCCAGACCCTCAACCCCAAAACAGAAGCGTTAGGTGTTTTGAGTCTCTCAGGTTGTCCCCATCCCGCTCCTGCCTTGTGCTGACCATTCCTGCCAGAGAGGATCTCCCACCTTTCCTCTTTGGGAAGAGGTGATGGGGCAGGAGCGACCTGTGGGGCTGCTGGAAGCTCCAGAACACCGTGGAAGATGGCCTTGGGAGTGGTTTAAACGCTGTACTTGCAGGGAAATCGCTCTGGATGCCACTTGGAGCAGCGTTTTCCTGCCTGCCGGGTCTGTGCTCCCTCTCACTGGTGGCTCAGGGGGTCCCTCAGCACTTCAGCCACGGGGACACCCCAAAATTGGGGGTCCCTGCAGAGCACGGACACAAGGAAGTGGATTTTCCTCAGGCCACTCCCCTGCAGCCAGAACCGCCCACCCCCTGCACCTCCCCAGCCAAAACCCCACCAAAATAAAGGTGGGTTTGTTCTCTCTCGCAGATGCTCAATAAACCCTCCAGCTGCACCACGGCCTCTGTCTTTCTTGCAGCAGTGAGGGGCAGGAAATACTCTTTAAAAATAGAATTTATGGGCTTTCTTTTTCACCTTAGAGTGGCTTGTAGTTGTAAAAGCTCCAGACCTCACCAGCCCCAAATGCTGGGTTGTGACTAATCCATTATTTTTTTTTAATGCTCCATATTCCATGGCTTTCTTTTTCCTTTAGAGCATGGATATTCCCTTCTTCCCTCAGCAATCCACCTCCATCCTCACTTCCCCGATGAACTGGGGCTCAATCCTGGGGGTCTTTTGATGGCATTGATGGTTCTTTTGGGGGATTTTGGAGCGGAAGAATCTTGGGGTTTGATGGGTTTGTTGATTTTTTGGGTGGTGGCAAAAATGTTTCTTTCGATGGTTTTACTGAGTTATTTCGGGGGTGGCAGAATCCTATTTTTTCATGGTTTTACTGAGTTATTTTGGGGGTGGCAGAATCCTATTTTATGATGGTTTTATGGAGTTTTTTGGGGGTGGCAGAAACCTGTTTTTTTATAGTTTTGCAGGGGGTTTTTCAGTGTTGCAGAAACCTGTTTTTTGATGGAGTCTGTTATTCAGCTGGGGATTTTTGGGGGGTGGCAGGACGACAGCAGCATGAGGGGGGTGATGGAGCTGAATTTGGGGAGCTGCATCACCAATTTGGGGAGCACCCAGAACCGGGTGCTGCTTCTCCCCCCCGCCTCTCCAAGACAATTTCATGCTATTTAGGTAAGAAAATCGTACTTTCCTGTCACGGCCCTGAGGTGATCTGCTCCAGCGGGGCCTGAGCTGCCCCTAATCCGGGGGGCCATAATGGGGCCGCGGCCGGAGGGGATTGACCCGTTAATCGACGCTAAACGGCTGGAAAATTGCGTCAGAGCCGGCTAAGCCGCTGCTGAAGGGATTCAGGACGCTGCCGGAGCAACAGCGGCTTAAGGAGGGGCAGGAGGGGCCTCTCGGTGCCCACGCGCGATCGCGACGTGTCGTGACTGCTCCAACCCGCCATGAGGGCTCGGCGCTCCTGAGAGGGAGGCGGGGCAAAGTGGGCTCGCAGCCAATAGCGACACGGGATTGTGAGAGTGACAGCCCGCTCAGCCAATCAACGATGGAAAATGGGGAGGGCGTGTCGCGCGTGAGCGCTTACGGGCAGTCGAAGTGGGAGGCGGGGCAAAGGGGGCTTCCAGCCAATAGCAACACGGGATTGCGAGAGTGATAGCCTGCTCAGCCAATCAGCGATGGGAAGGGGAGAGTGCGGACCCCGGAGAGCTCGCACCCACCATGAAGGCTCCGGGTGGCCGGGGGGAAGGAGAGGCGAAGAGCGCTTCCAACCAATAGAAATGAGGGCACTTAAGAGTGACATCCGTGTCAACCAATCAGCGACGGGATCGGAGAGCGCGAACCCGCCCCGAGTACTCCGTGCCGGCGAGGGGGAAGGCGGGGCGAAGAGCCCCAGCAACCAATAGAAGCGCGGAACCATAAGAGCGACAGGCGGTTCAGCCAATCAGAGGGTAAAACGGGAGCGCGCCCTCCCCGCCGCGATCTCTCCGCGCCTGCGCAGTGCGGCGCGGGCCGCCCCCCTCACAAGATGGAGCGCGGCGAGCGCTCCGGTGAAGGAGCCGGCGGACTCGGGGCCGACCCCGCCGCCCCGCGCCAAGCAGGGGGCACGACGGAGAACGAGAGGGACGGGGAGGTGAAGGCGAAGTGAAAAACAAAAAGAGAATTGAGGGGAAAAAAAAAATCACTGCGAGGTCCCACCGAGATTTGAACTCGGATCGCTGGATTCAAAGTCCAGAGTGCTAACCATTACACCATGGGACCGCTGGGTGTACCGGGAGGCTTCGCGCCGCCCCTCAGCGCTCCCCCGGCCGCCCCACCGGGGTTTTGGGCACCAAACTCCTGGTTTACCCCCTCATCACCTGTTTTTTGGGTACCAAACGCCCCCTTTACCCCCCTCACCACCTGTTTTTTTGGGTACCAAATCTCCCCTCATCCCCGGGTTTTTGGCTACCAAACCTTCTCCACCCGCTTACCCCCCCCCTTTCCCTCATCACCTGGTTTTTGGGTACCAAATTCCCCCTCATCCCTCACACCCCTCGGGTTTTTGGGTATTAACCCCCCCTCACCCGGGTTTTTGGGTACCAAACCCCCCCCAAACCCAGCCCGCAGCACCCCCCGGGATGCCCCAGCGCTCAACACCTTCATTTCTCTATTTTCCCCTCATTTCCTCTCTTTATTCCTCCGGTTTTTCCCTTATTTCCCTTTTCCCTGTTTCTATTCTCCTCTATTATCCTACTTTATTTATTTCCCACTCCATTTTCCATTGATTTATCCATTTTCCCTCTATTTCCCCCTTTATTTCTGTTCCCCCTCTCTTTGCCCTTTCTCTATTTACCTCTTTATTCTCCTTTTCCCTATTTCCACTTTATCTAATTTTTATTTCCCCTATTTTTTCCTCTATTTCCCTTTTATTTCTCTATTCCCCCTTTCTTTCCCTCTTCTAGTTCCCCTTTATTATTCCCTTTTCCTCTTTCCCCCATTTCTTTCCCCTCTATTCACCTTTTTCTTCCCCTATTTCCCCATTTTTTCCTCTATTCCCTTTTCTCCCCCATTTCCCTTTGATGTTTTTCCTCCCTTTTCCCTTTATTTCCCTAATTCCCAATCTATTCCTCCCTTTATTGCTCCTTCTATTCCCCCTTTCTCTTTTCCCTTTTTTTCCCTCCTTAATTTCTCTTTTCCCTCAATTCCCCCCTTTATTTCCCCCTTCATTTCTCTATTTTCCTCCACTCCCCCCTTTCTTTCTCTTTCCTCTCCCAACCCCACAAAACCACACAAACACTTTGTTTTCTTTTTCTTTGCTCGTTTCTCTGTCTGTTTTTTCTCTTTATTTTTAAAAGGGAAACAGTGGAATAAAGCGGTTTGTGGCAAAAAAAAGAAAAAAAAAGAAAAAAAAAAGAAAACAAAACCATCCTCATTGGAAAAGAAACTGAGCCCAAATCCATCCATAATCCCAACCCCACATCCCTCCTGCCAGGGGAACAGGGAAGAACATGGATCAGAAGAGGCAAGAGGAGAGGGAGGGGGGAAAAAGGCAAAAATCAGCTGAAAAGAGGAAAAACAATATCACAGAAAGTACAATTTTTTTACCTAAATAGCCTGAAATTGCCTTGGGGGAGCAGCATCTTTGGGTGACCCCAAACTGATGATGCAGCCCCCCAAATTCAGCTCCATCACCCCCCAACCCCCCATGCTGCCATCACCCCCCGAAAAACCCCGTTTCCCCCCCAAAAAAAACAACTGGGAAAATAAAACCCAACAAAATTATCAACTGTGAGTCCCCCAGCCCAAAGCAGGGAGAAGAGAAGCGAGGAGGATGGAGGTGGATTGGAGAAGGGAAGAAGGAAATCTCCAAGTTCTAAAGGACAACAAAAAAAATTCCTGGAAGATCGAGTATGGAAGAAAAAAAAGAAAATTAAAAATAATAATCATAAAAACAGTCACAACCCAAAATCTGGGACTGGTGAGGTCTGGAGCTTTAACAACTAACGGCCACTTTAAAGTGAAAAGAAAGCCCATAAATTCTATTCTTAAAGAACACTTTTCTTTGGAAAAAGAGAGTAATTTTTCTTTTTTTTTTCCTTTTTTTAATTTTTTTTTCCCCTAAACTACAGCCTGTGGAGTTGCCACTACCTAGAGTTCATCTATTGGCTAAGAGGTAGATAAACAAAACTGACTTGGTTATATAGAAGGTCGTGGGCTGGGCTGGGCACCAGCCATTCCAGGCTCCTGGAAAATGGGATTTCCCTCCTCTGGAGCCACCCAAAAGTTTGCTGGGTTCCAATTCATCCACGAAATCCGACAGAGGCACGGGGGGGGTCGTGGTTTAAGGCCAGATTTCCTCCTGAAGTCAAGGAATTCCATCCCGGGATGAATCCGGACGCGCTTGGAACGAGTGCTCGAGCAATTCTGGAGGTTTTAAGGATTCCTTCCTGCCCTGATTCCAGTCAATCCCATCCTTTTCCTGGGATGATGCACCAAGGGATGGAAGAGCCCAGTGCCATTTAGGATCCCTTCCCTGTCCCAAAACATCGGGAAACTCCTTCCCCCTGGACTTGGTGTTGATTTGCACAGACCAGCTCCCACGCTGGGCCTTCACTTCTCACACACCCTGACTCCCTGGGCTGAAATTAGTGATTAATTCCGGTTTTAAGGGAAAACAAAACCCTTTGGGAGTCGGCTCGTGCTGATCCACAGCTCCCAAATCCTCTCTGTGGTTCCCAACCCAGCGCTTGGATGTACCAGAGGGGACGGGATGTGCCGTGAGCCAGTGGAGCATCCCAGTGCCATGGTTTGGCAGGACATCCCATGAATGTGATCCAGTGGAGCATCCCAGTCACGGGCTGGAAGAGAATTCCAACATGGCACGACAGAGCATCCCACCACCACCGTGGTCCAGTGGGACATCCCACCACCACAGTCCCCCAGGACATCCCACTGCCACAGGCTGGAAGAGGATTCCAACATGGTAGGGCAGAGCATCCCCCGATGTCCTGTGGAAAATCCCACTGCTGATCCCAAGGGATTCCATCTCCAACAACAAACTACAGGAATTCTGCCACAGCCAGGAACCAGCACCGGAGCCAACCCAGGGCTGACTATTCCAGGGGTCCAGCTTGGGCACTCTGCCACCCCACTGCCCTCCTGGCATCCTCCAGAGCCTTCCTCAGATCTCCTCCTCCTCTCCCACCACCACACAGCCATCCCAAAAGCCGGGATGCCAGAAATTCCTGCCCAGTGTCTGGGGGGATCCCTGCTGAGCTGGGGGTGCTGGAGGGGAGGTCCTGCCCTGAGGGGTGAGGAGGGACCCCCATCCATCCCCCAGGCCCCCCCAGCAGCTCTGAGGTAGTTTGCAGTGTTGTGTTTCCAGCTCGCAGCACCTGAACTGTTCTCCAAGAGAAAATTCGGGATTTAAGAGCCTCTGGCTGGTCTTGTTCTGCTTGGGATCTCAGCCACGATCACCAAGGAGTTAAACCCCCAAGAAAATCCAAATTGAAATCAAGACATGAAGGCTGATTTGACCAAATGGGGGCAGATCTCTCCTCCCCACCTTGATATGGAGCCACTCTTGGTGATCCCAAGTTAATTCCAGCCTCGATCAGTTATTCCCAAGCATTGCTTTGAGGCCAAATTCCAGGCTCCAGGTCCTCCAGAACCTCCAACACCACCTGAAGCCTCCCAAGCTCAAGCACCGCTCGTTCCTGCTGCCCCATCGTCGCTCCCAAAGCAAATCCACAGCCAGATCCTGGCCAAAAGTTTGGGAAAAATCCCAGCCTGAGGATGCTTTGAATCCATCCCGGGAGAAAATGCATTTCACAGGATCACACCGATTTGATCCAACAAAAAAAAGAAAAAGCTATGACAGGAAAAAAAAAAGGAATTAAAAACAACCCAAGAAAATAAATCAGAACACCCCTCCCTCCCCAAAAAACAACCCAAAATCCACAACCTTCTCTGAAAAGACAAAAATCCCAAAAATATCCAAAGAAGCCTATGTTGTGTGGAGCAGCAGGGACAAGGAGGGAAGAGCAGAAGGAATTAAATTAAGGAAATGTCTTCAACTGTCTTAGAGCAAGTCTGCGTTTCTGAAGGGTTTTCTCAGTCTAAAAAAAAAAACAAAAACACTCAAAAAACTCAGGGCTAGAAATTCAAAAAAGAGGTTGATTTTTTTTCTGGCACTGATTAACTACTTTTACTGCTTTTTCTTTTTTTTTTTCTTCTTTTTCTTTTTTTTTTATGCACTAAAAAAATAAAACCAAACCCAAACCCTAATGCCCAGGAACCATAAAACTTGTGAAGTCGGAGGCAGTTTCTTTGCAATATTTACAATGGATTTTCCTCTGGTTTGATTCCAGGAACCCATTCCACGCTCCTCAGCCGGGTCCAGGGAAGGAGCACGATCCCCTTGTCTTGGCTTGGGAGAGAAGAAACATCCACTTGGCCTTTGGGATTCCTCGTTCCTTTTCCTCCAGCTGAAGAGCAGGAGACTCTGAGGTGAAGCCCCAAATCCAGGTCTCTCCATAGCATGGTGGTGGCTCATCCCAGGGTCTTTCCAAGGTGGGAATTTCTTCCTCCTCCCAGCTCTGGGAATCAGGAGAGCAGCATCACCCCAAGAGGGGCACGAAGTGCTTGGCTTTCCTCTCTGCCCATCTTTGCCTCCAGCTCTTCCCAGCATCCAGCAGAAACTCCTTGTGCTGTTCCCAATCCTGCCTGGGGCCTCCCTTCATCCTCTGCCCCAAATTACAAGCTCCACATCCTTCCTCACCCCATGGAATTCCGGGACACAACCAAATCCCCAGGATGGGGCTGCTCCTTGTACAGGGAGGGCCAAAAATTCCCAGGAATAAACTAAACCCAAATGATTCCTGCTGGGAGAAAACCAAGGAGCTGAGGGCACCGCTCATCCCTCAATTTTGGGTTCCCTTAAATTACCTTTTATTGGCACAAAGAGAGTGGAAAGAGGAGCTCCTGCAGGGCTGGGAATTATTCCTGCTGCTTTTGGGGCTCACTAGGGAATTGTTCCCTGGCTTGCTCAGTCCAGGCTGGCTCCATCTCGCTCCCATCTCCTGCCACCCAGCCGTGCTGGGATCCCACTTTATCCTTCTGTGGCTCTTCCCAGCTCACTGTGGCTCCAGGGAAAGATGGGAGGCTCCTTCCTTACTGCAAATCACTTTTATATAAATAATTTCCCTCGGGAAAACAAGGAGATTCCCCCCAAAAATGAACAGCACCGACCGCTCCCGAACGACAGCAACGGGAGCGGCTCGAGGGGTTGGGGGAAAAGCATCAAAGGTTTCCCTGAATCATCAGATTTCTTTTTTAGGTCAAGATCTTCTCGCTGCAACAACCAGATCGACAGGATTGCTTGGGGTGGGATTTGGGAATTGGTTTGTGTTTTATCCCTCAATGGTACAGTTGGAACCAGTTCTCAAACCGCTTGCTGTCGGAAAAGACAAGAATTATAAAATCACCGATGTCTGAATACGCTGCTCTGTGCAAGGCTGGAAACAAAAAGAGTAGAGAGCCAGAGATTTCAAGTATTAAATCTTTTTTTTTTTTTTCCTAGGATAAATGCCAGTCTTCCTTTAAAAAAGAAATCAAAGAAAAATGAGGAAATCCCATGGAAGTCCCTTCTCCCACCACGCCAAGGGGCAGGAGCTGCTGGTTGGGCACTGCCGAGCCCGAATTCTGCTCCTTTGGCCCCAAATTGATGGGAATAAAAGGTCAGTGCTCCCCCCCTGCCAGGAATGGGGGGATTTCACACTCCTCCCATCCCAAATATCAGAGGCAAAGATTTGGGGGGTGGTGGGATGGGCACAGCAGCACCCAAAATTGGCTTTGCCACCATGGAATTCTTGATTTTTCTTTTTTTTGTTGTTTTTTTTCCCCCTAGCATTCAAGCAATTGAATTTTCCTGCAGGTACAATGAAAAAAAATAATTAGCAAATGGGACTTAAAAATGAAAAACACCCTGTGAACATTTTGGAGCAGGGAGAGGCTCATCCCCCTCGTCCTCAGGGTGGGGTTTGTCCTCTCTCTCCCTCCTCGATGTGCGTTTCTATCACAAAAAAAAAAAAGAAAATTGGCTCCCACTAATGCATTAATTTCTCTCTCTCTCTCTCTCCTTTTTTTTCTTTTTTTTTTTAATAAGGTTTTTTTTTTAAAATTTTATTATTTAAATCTTTTCTTTTTTTTTTTTTTTTCTTTTTTTTCTCCTTTTTCCTCGGTAAAACGGAGGCAAATCTCTGTAAAATAGTTCACAGCATCATAGTGGAGAAGATGGTTCGACGCCGCCCCCGTGGCAACACGGCGGGTCGGATCGTTTGGGTTCTGGGATATATATAAATATAGAAATATATATATATATATATATATATGGCTTCCAAGTGTTTGAAAATAAATGCCTGAGCTGGTGTGGTTTCAATACCAGCAGCAAAACCCCGTGTACCCCACTTTGCATAGTCAATGCTGCCTAGGAGTCCGTCCTCACATCCCGGGAGTGGAAGATTTCTGAGCCCAAAGCTCCTGAATCCATGGATTTCTCACTGGAGTTGCATTGAGAAAAGCCTTTCAGCCAGTGGCAGGTTTTGGTTTGGTTTTTCTTTTCCATTGAAATCATTTAAAAAAAAAAAAAAAAGAAAAAAAGGAAAGAAATTAAAGTTTTTTTTCCCCCCCCCCGAGTGGGAATAAAAACCAAAGAAAACCCCAATAATAATAATAATAATAAATGGGTGGGTTCCAATTTGTCCAAGGTCTCGAAGAGTCTCGACATGTGACAGCTTTTTGTGTTTGGTGCTGAAATTCCTCGACTGGCTTGAAAAGGCCAAATAAAAAGAATTCAAATTAGAGAAGCTGCTGCCATCTTTTCCACTATGTCTGGAATTCCTGTCGTTCTCCATAGAGAGCTCATAACACTTGGGTTACCTGCACATAACTCCTGGCTCATAAGAAATTATGAAACTTAACTTCTCTTTTCATTAAAAAAATAAAATATTCAAGACTATCAGCTTTTATATAAAATATCAGCAAGCCCCCCGAAACGAAAAGAAAAAAAAAACTCAAAAAAAACCAAAACAAAAGAAAATCAATTGCTGAGGTAACTTCATACCTTGAGGTAGCTTTTTTTTTTATCTTTTCTCTTCTTTTTTTGTGTTTTTTTTCCTTTTTTTTTTCCTTCTTTTTTCTTTTTTCTATCATCTCTCTCTCATCTCTCACTGCTCAAACACACAGCAAATACCTGGCCTTTCCTCCCACAGCTCCCTGGTGTTGCAGAATCCCAGGACAGTAACTGCTGCCACCTTCCCTTCCCAACTTTCCTGATGCTCCAAGAGCTGAATCCAAGCCAGGTTTGGCTTCTTTTTGTGTCTTTTTTTTATATATATATATTTTTTTGGAGGATGCTCCCAGGAAAACACCTGCTCCAAAGGGCTGGTCTCCACTCAATAACCAGTAAAAGCATCAGTGCGAGTTTTCCTCCAAATTCCCTCTTTTTAACCTCCAATTGGCTCCCCCTGGGGATGCAGCACCATCCCTCTCCCTCTAAATTATCCCAAATTTTTGCTTTTCCACCCCTGCTGCTCCATTTTTGGGGGGAAGTGACAAAAATCCCCATTTTTTGGCTGGATTTGCAGCAGAAAACACGGAGCTGGAGCTGCCCCACGTGGAGACAAGACCTTCCCCTGCCTGGAAGAGGCGACGGCAGCAGCTACTGACCCTTCCAAAATATTCCATATTTAAAAACAAATCCTTAAAAATCTCTCTAAAATATAAAAATCCACGTAAGAGTGACGGGAATCAGTGACCATGTTACATTCCTTTGACGTTTATATTTGGTTTTTGTCTCATGAGAACAATTATTTCTGCAGAAAGGAGGGTGGAGGGGCTGGGGGGGAGACTTTTTTTCCCCCCATTAAATAATAATAATTAAAAAAAATCTCTTTATCAGCTCATAAAAATGTGCCCAATTTCAGGAATAGTTTTTTTTCCCCCACATAGAGAGATTTGGAGGGGGGATAAGACATAAATAGCCCCAGGGATGTTCAGGTGAGTTGGCATCTCCCCCCTTGGCCAATTAAATATTCTCAATTAAATATTCAAGGGGGGAATTCTGCCCCCCTTGAGCCTCCAGCTCCCTCCTGACCCCCCAGCCCATTCTGCACAGAGTTCCCATTGTCTCATTACTAAGGAGATGAGGATTAATTCCATGTTTTCCTACCAAAAAGGGATTTTTTTGCCATTTTTTTGTCTCATTTTGCTTTTTTTTAAGTGGTGGGTTATTGCTGTTCCTGAAGGGAGGAGGGAAAAACCAAAGCCCTTCCTTTCTTTCACCCTTTCCCTCATCTCTAGGATAGGTTGTCACCTCCACACTGGAGAGAACTGGGAAAAAGGAGGAAAACAAGGAAAATTGTCACATGTCCCATTTCTGCCATTATTTCATAGGCTTCAAAAAAAACCCCAAAATTAAAAAAAAATTCTTTCAACTAATCTAAACTGAAAAGAAACATCCAAACAACTGAAAGAAGAAAAAAAATCCTGGAAAATCAAGGTGTTCTCCTGGCTTCTAAGGCTTTCCAAGGCACTGCACTGCAGGGGAAGGAATTGTGAGGCTGGAGTGGTGCTGAGCTCCCAAGGGATTGGGATCCATTTGGGGGGGCTTTCCTTCCCAGGGTGGGGTGGGAAAAGTCCAGTGGAATTTCTCTTGGGGGCAAAAAAAGATAGGGAAAAATAAAAATTAAAAAAAAAAAAAAAGGGAAATGAAATAAAAAAGGGAATTAAAAAAAGGGAATAACGGAAAATAAATTAAAAAAAGGAAAATCAAAAATCAAAAAAGGAAAATAAAATTGAAGAAAGGAAAATAAAGGAAAATAATGAAAAGGAAAAATCAAAAAATAGGGAAAATTTCAACATAGGGGAAAAAAGATAGCAAAAAAAAATAGGGAATAAAAATCTAAAAAAATAGGAGAAAAGAGGGGAAAAAACCAAACCCAGCAAACAATGAAAATAGGGAAAAAGCAAAGCAGGGGAAACCTGATCCAAACTAAATGCTCCAGAGGGTCAGGAATACCCACCAGCCCCAGGGAAGGAGCTCTGGCCACGATGGGACCTCCAGAGGCTGCTGAAATGAGGGGGCAAAGGCTGTGCCTGCTGGAGGAGATCCAGCATCCCAAGGGGATCTGGTGGCCAAAGGGGATCCAGCACCCTGAGGGGACATCCCAAGGGGATCCAGCATCCTGAGAGGACGTCCCAAGGGGGTCCAGCATCCTGGAGAGGACATCCCAAAGGGATCCAGCATCCCAAGGGGACCTGGGGGCCAGAGGGGATCCAGCATCCTGGAGAGGACCTGGCATCCCAAAGGGATCCAGCATCCTGGAGAGGACATCCCAAGGGGATCCAGCATCCCAAGGGGATCCAGCATCCTGAGAAGACCCGGCCTCCCCTCTCCATCCCCCCAGGAACGGGCGCCACCTCAGCAGCACCTCTGGCTCATTTAAGCAGCTGTCCCTGCCAGGTGGAGCCTCCAAACGGATCCAACGCTTTGTTCCCTCCCCCTCTCCCTCGGAAGCCAATCGAACTGCCTTTAACCCCGCCCCAATAATGAAAAGATTCCCGTCTTGTCTACGGTAACTGATTCCCAGCCACTCTTAAGCCCGGCCTTGGCTCGTGCCGCCCTCGGCGCCGCTCTCCGTGCCGCTCCTATTTCCTCCGCCCTTGTGTCTGGCCGCTCTGTCCCTTCTGGTGCTGCTGCTTCACCTGGGCCAGGATGTCCCGGATCTTGCGCTGAGCCATCTGGGAATGGGATGGTTTGGGTTGGAAGAGAGCTTAAAACTCATCCAGTCCCACCCACGCTCATGGGCAGGGGCATTTTTCACTATCCCAGGTTGCTCCAACCTGGCCTTGGACACTTCCAGGGATGGGGCAGCCACAGCTTCTCTGGGAAATTCATTCCAGCCCCTCACTACCCCCAAAAGGAAGGATTTCTTCCCAATATTCCATCTAATCCTGCCCTCTGGCAGTGGGACGACATTCCCCCTAGGAATGGTCTCTCCACTTTTCCTGTGGGCTCCCTTCAGGAACTGGAAGTCCACAGCCAGGTGAGCCTGAAGCTCCTCTTTTCCAGGCTGAACAATCCCAATTCTCTTTCCCCGTGGGAGAGGGAAGGGGGAAGCTGGAGGGGAACCCCAGGGACACCGAGACCTCAGGAATGAGGGAAACAGCTTTGCTTGCCATGGAAGATACTACAGGGCTCAGCTGGGCTGGGTGATGGGCTGGGCTAGAAATCCCTTCCTGTCCCATTTCTGGTGGTTTCCCCTCCAAGATTTGGGTTTGGGAGGTGACACTGTTTGTACTCCCACAGCTCTCCCTGCTCCCCACACCATCCCACATGGCAAAAGGCACGGCTCACCCACAGGACGATGCACAAACATGGACACAACCCCAGAGGAGCCTCTGGAGAATCCCCCAGCAGTGGAGCAGGAGCTCTGGGGCCCTACCTGGCTGGCATAGAAGTGCCCGATGATCTTCACGATGACCTGCTCGTTCTCATCAGGGGTCTGGTCCCGCGGCACCACCACCTCGGCCGCCGTCAGGTTCTGCAGCTCATTGACCTGCGGGGAAGGGGTAGAAAGGGGTGAGTCCCTCTGGGAAATCCCAGCTATTCCCCAAAAATCCCTCTCCCTGGCACGTCCCCAGGCACAGCCACCCTCACAGGGAAGTCCCACCCCACCCAGGTGTCGCTCCTGCTTACGGTCTTGCCCCCTTTGCCGATGACCCTTCCCGCGGCCGAGGCGGGGACACGGATGTGCGTCTCCAGCTTCACTTCTTCCTTCGGCCCAAAGAAGTTCTCCTCCTTCAGCTTCCCATAAATCCTGCCTTGTGCCTGAGGAAGGGATGGAGCACAGAGTCAGGTGCTGGCCAGGATGTCCCACCCCTGTGTGTCCCCAGTGAGCTCCATCCCCGGGACCCAGGACGGGACAGCATCCCACAAAATCCCAGTTCCTCGGAGCTTCAAGCCAGCTCAGCCCTGAGAGAGCTGATTTTGGGTTTACCCAGCTGCAGCCCAGGGGGGCTCAACATTGGGGTCACCACCCTGCTCCTCCCTTCCCAGCTCCACAGGGTGGCACCCCCCAAATCCCCCAGGGTGGTGGCAGCACAGGGAGAACCTTGAACTGAGCTTCGGGAGGGCCCGTGATGACAACCATGCGCACTTTGGAGTCCGGCGTCTCCGGAGGGGCGATCTGCAGAGGGACAGAGACAGGGCTGGGCAGGATGGTGCTCCTGCCCTCCCTCCCTGCACCACCAGCCCCCAACCCACCAAGGCTTTTGGGGGGGGGTTTCCCCGGAGAAAAGCCTGGGCAGGTGGTGACAGAGAGGGGAGGTCCCCACCAGGGCAACCCTACCTTGATAGAGGCACTTGCAAACCGGGAGAGCTGCTTGATGTGTTGGCCCTTCTTGCCGATGATGGCACCGACCGCCTGCGCAGGGATGAAGACGTGCACAGTCTCCTGCTCTGGGGGCTGCAGGGACAGCATTGAGGGCTCAGTGTCACCACTCTGGGCTCAG
>JAXCLP010000081.1:579119-619279 GCA_035584035.1 Lepidocolaptes lacrymiger | reverse complement strand
TGAAGACGTGCACAGTCTCCTGCTCTGGGGGCTGCAGGGACAGCATTGAGGGCTCAGTGTCACCACTCTGGGCTCAGGTGCCACCCTTCAACCACCCCACTCCCAAGGGTGCAGGGCTGAGCCATCACCAGACCCCCACGGGGGCTAAAGCACCTTCTCCACCACCTTCTCAGAAGATTAAAGGACCAGATCCCACTCCCACACTGGACCTGCTGGCAGCAGGGGATGCTGGAGGCATCCTGACCATCACATAGGTCTTCTCCATGCAGGAGAGACCCCTGAGCTGGAAGCAGGAGCAGTTTGAGCTGCCGGGTGTTCACCTACCATGAAGGAGCTGTACGGGGCGGCCCCAGAGACACTGCTTGGTGGCGGTGGCACCGCGTTGGAGGAGGCAGGGAAGAGGCCAACAGCAGCCAGGTTAAGGCCAGGGATGAGGTGGGATTGTAACTGAGGAGAGAAAAGGGTGTTGCTTTTACCAGGGCATCATCCCAGAGGAGCTGCCAGCAGCCAAGGACCAAGGCCACTCACACTCATGGCGGCCACGTCGTTCTCGTAGGCTTCCCTCACTTTCTTCATGATCTCCTGCTCTGCTTTGCAGCAGTTCTCGATGGAGCCCTTCACTGTGATGGTCCTTTCGGGGTTGTACAGAGTCAGGTCCTGCAAGCTGGTGGGAAAGAGAATCAGCACCAGGACCCTGAGACACCAGGACCTCCAGTCCTTCCAGTGGTGCTGCTGGGCTGTTGGGGACATGGGTGCCACTGCCACGGTCAGAGTGAGGACCAGCATCATGGTTGGCATGGGGAAATCCACTCTGCCTTCCCCAAAAATAGGATTTAAGAGTAAAACTCCAGTGCTGGTCATGAAACCAGCCAGCCTGGCTCTTCCAGGGGATGGGATGGGAACACCAAAGGGACGGGGAGGGGAATACAGAAAATGTAATACCAAGGTTTTTCAAGAGAGCTCTGGGGACTGAAGCATCTCTGCCCACTCTCATCCCCCCCCTCCTGCCTCCTCCTCTTCCTCCCCAGGCTGTGGAAGTTCTGCCCTGCTTCTCCCAAAGGAAACCAAGAGCCTTACGAGGAGATGGTGATTTTTGTCTCTGTGTCCTGCTCCACTTTCTTCAAGTTCCTCCCTTCCTTGCCGATCAGGCGCCCCACAAAGTTGTTGTGGGCCAGGATTTTCAGAGGCACTTCATCAGCTCTTGAGAGAGGAACAGAGGAGAAAACCAAAGATGAAGAGCAACCAGAAAAGGAGGGATTGGGTACAGGGGGATAAGGGAAGCTCAAATCCCACTGCTTGGAGTGCCCTAAACCACAGCTCCTGCACATGTGGGAGATCCTTACGTCTTGGTGTCCTTTGCCTCCTTCTGCATGATCTCCAGAATCATCTTGCAGGCAGCAGAGCAGCCCTCGGGGGTGGAGTGGATGCTGATGGCTTTTTCTGCAGCTCCTGCGTTTTCTTTCCGGTGCACGTCGATCCTGGGAGTGCAGGATGGGAGCTGGGAAGGGGCCCCGTGGCTTCCTGACCCCACCCCTGCAAGCCTGGAGCCCACCCCCCATTCCAAGGTTGGATTTGCACCCAGGGAAGGAAGGATGAGCAAATTCTGGGCTTGATATTCCCCATGGACACAGAGCTTGGGAGCTCAAATCTCCAAATCCCAAATAAGGCATCAGCATGTATTTATTTTAAGCAACAGGAGCCATGAAGTGGTGGAACAAGCACGTGCCTGGGGGACAGGATGGGCTGTCCATCACCTCCCAGCCCACACAAAGCCTTCTTTGGGGGACTAGAGCCCTGCCCAACATCAGCTCAGGGGCCAAACACAAGACAAAGGAGACTGGCTGGGTCCTATCCCAGCCCTGGCAAAGGGACACACGGAGGGAATCACAGCCAGAGAGCCTGGCTGGGGCAGGGAAGGTGGCTCTTGGACACCCAGGAGGGATGGAGGTGCCTCACAGGGCCCATTTTCCAAAAAAAACCCCAAACCAACCCATCACCTCAACCACCGTGCAGGGACTCACTTGGACTGCGTCTGCTTGGTGATGTTCCTGATGGTGGCCCCTTCCTTGCCAATGATGGCCCCCACGTACTGAGTGGGCACCAGGAGCCTCAGGGGGATGTCCACGGGCTGCTGCTTGACCGGGGCGCCCGCAGAGACGGGGGAGCCCTGTCGGGGGGCACCGCGTGCCCCAAATCCGCCCCGCCGCCCGTTCTCCGGCCCCGGCGCCGACTGCTCGTCCGGGATGTAGGACACCTTCAGCGCGTGGTTCTCCAGCTGGTGCCCGTTCAGCTTCATGATGGCCCTGGAAAGGGAGGACGGGTTGGGATGGGGAGGTCTCTTCTGGGATGCTCCAGTAGCTCAACCCAGAATGGGATAAATGTTCCCTGGTGAGGAAACCCCAGGAGCAGGAAAGGAAACTCCATCGATGCTGAGAGGACCTGGCAGGACTTTCCACCCAGATTTTAAGGGGAATCCCTCCCGGAACACAAAGCAAGGACAGGATTGGGGAAGGAGTGATTCCCACGGCTCCTCCACACTACAATTTTTGCCTGGTATGTCGAATCCCTCTCCCGGCTGGAATTCGGGGATGCAAGGGCTGAAAGCTGTCGATAGGTGGGGCTGGCAGCAAGAGCAAGGCCATGGATTTGGTCACCGCACTCCGCAGCTCCGTGAAGCCTCCTCAGCTCCACAAAGTGGTCAGTGACTCAACTCTTGCAAAAAAACCCCCCTCAAACTAACCAAAAAACTCCTAAAACTTGCTGAACTGAGATTCTCCCTGCAGGGTGTGAAGGGACCAGGGAAAGCCGCTGGATGGAGCATCCCTGGAGCAGGAAAAAGGAGGGAAGGGAGCTTTAAGTCTCCCCCACATGTTGCCTGGTATCTGATCTGATGTTTGGTCTCATTATTACTTCTTCTGGAGACATAATTCCCAAACTCATGAAAGTCCAGGGAAACCTCCATTTTATCTCAGGCAAAAAGTTATGTTTTAACTCTCTGAGCTGCCAAGAAAGGCCAAAAAACTTGGAAATCCAACCCAAGGTGAAGGGAAATCAATCAGAAGGCAGGGGCGTCTGCAGAGATTTGCTGCCCTTTTAGCCAAAATTTAGGAATTTGGGGGGGAGGGATGTGGCTCCCAGCACTGGAAATCCTGTTTTGTGGAAGCAGGGAAGGGACAGGGACACTCACTGCCTGGTCTGCTCCCGGTTGGCGTAGGTGACGTTCACAACGGCTGTCTCACTGTCCGTGTTCACTGCAGCAAGAGAGGCAGGAATTAGAGAGGCAGCAGGAACACCCAGGAGCAAATCCCTCCCAAAAACACTGAGAGACCCCCCCAGGTGAGTCCCTGCTTGGATACATCTCCTCTGGAGCTCCCCAGGTGGGAAGAGTATCCAAAGGCTCAGCCCATGATGGATTCATGGGCACCACAGACCCTGCTGGTGGTTTAAAGGATGCTGATCCATCCCTGTGCCAATTCCAGAGCCCAGGGACAATCCCAGGAGCTCCTCCGAGCCCTCCTTTCCATTTCCAGGAGGGTTGTGGTAACTCTACTCTCATCAAACATCCCAGGGGTGATATTAAACCTCTTCCCTCAAGTGACCACCATTAGAGGCTGAGATAAAATCTGCTGAGCAGAGACACAGTGTCCCCAGTGCCTCAGGAGAGCATCCAGCACCTTCCCAAGGAGTAACACCCAATGTGGGAACAGCCACTTGTGCTGCCTGAAGCCACCACATGGACTTATCTTTGGGAATAGGGAACAAAAAAACCACCTCAGCAACCAGGCTGAGACCCCTTGACATCCTCAGCCACGGGTTCTGCTCACAAAGGAAAGCCACGTGTCCCTCCTCCCCCCCAAGAAAGAACCCAGGGCAGAAAACAAACAAACACAGTTTTTATTCCAGCCCTACCTTGCTCGCAGTTTTCCACGGTGCCATACTGGGCCAGCAAACCATCCAAAACCTGGCAAAGGGAGAAAACAAACCCGCTTTACGCTGGGATTGTCAGGATAGATCAGGGAGATACAACCCATCAATACAAGGCAGCTGTCTGGTCATTAAGATTTCACAAGCAATTAGGTGGAGGAAGCTCCTGCCTGCCCCAGGACGCTGGACCGAGGGGCCTCGGAGCCAGCAGGGGGGGAAAGAAGAGTCAGGGAAAAGTCCCAGCAGGCAGCGGGAAGAAAGGATCCATTTTGTTCCTTATACAATAGATAAATCATAAACCCCCGTTATTAATGGGGATTTTTGTTGGTGTCGCTTACGTTGCTTCTATCAGTTGATTTTCCTCCTGTAATGGGAGAGAAACAAGCAACGGACTTGTATAATTAGACCCAATTAATAACAAAGAAAAGGAAAAACTGACTTTAATCCCAAGTACAGAAACCTGGAGGGGAGAAAATTAGGCCTTAAATCTGATCTAGTCCTCTCCGCTCGCTCCTCTTACCTCCCATCGCAGCTGGGGTGGGATGTTTCGGATTTGAATTTTCCGGCTCCTGAAATAAATGAGAAGTGATTAAAGAGCAGATTTAGGGGCCGTGAACGTGGCCGTCCTGGTGGAACTGCTGCACGCTGATGGATCTGCTCAAGCTTGGCATTTCCATACATTTCCAGGGGTTCTGATGGCTTTTGGCTAATTACACCCAGCCTAGATGGGGATGGATTTATGCCGGAGCTTCCCCGAGAACAAAATCCCAAAGGCTCCCCAACCCTCCTGGAGCCCTAATGGCTGGAGAGGCAGAGAGTTCTCCCAGGTTAAATAGAAGGATTAGAAAGCAAAAAGGGAGCTGTGTGTTCTTTCATCAGAGGGATGAAGAGAGGACCTTTGGGATCACAGGAACATCATTCCCACATCCAAAAACCCACCCGAGGGTTTGGATTGATCTCCGAGGGAAATCAAGGCACAGACAAGCCTGAGATGGGCTCAGGTTGCTTCTCCGCTCACATTTTTGGCTCTTCCTACCCTCACTTTTCCCAAAATAGAAACTCTTTTTATAATTCCGATGCCAGACTTGCCCTGGGGGTGCCGTTTCCCCCCTGACCCCTCTGTGAGCAGCTGCTGGAGACAGCTGAGAGCAGCTGTGGGATCATCCGGTGCTGGACACCCCAAATCCCACCCAACCCCCTCTTTGGGTGCCCACAGATGGAGCTTTGGGGGTGCAACCCACGTGCAAACAGTGCCAACCCCCAGGGATGGCTTGTCCCCCTCCCTGCCCTCTGTTTCTCAGGAATAACCAAATTTTAGGATGACCAAAGAAAGAGAAATGTCACGGCCATGGCAGGCAGCTCCATATGGGGTAAACGCCCTCAGACCCACATCAAAGACCAGCTTTTCAAATTTAAAGTATTAACAAACACATGAAATAAAAGAGAGAGGTAAAATGAGGTTCTAGGTCATTATTTTCCAACTCAGAAAGTGACTCAGCTCACTTGTCAATGAGGAAAGGTCATCTCAGCATGGAATGGCCCCAAGTGAGGATTCCTCCTCATGCCCAACACCCTTCGAGGTCAAGGCGGCTCCTCAAGCACCTCCTCACACATCAAAACCCCAAAAAGCCTGGCCAGTTGGTTTCCAGCAAAATCAGAACTGGTGTTTCCCCAAATCACCAAAGATTTCCCAGAGATTCAGACCGGAGGGCTGTAACAGCCAGATTTAGGGTGGTTCTCTCCTCTAAAAGTCAAAATGAAGCCTAAAAAACCCGAGATCTTCCAGCTCAGCCACCAGGGAGGCCCCGAAACACCAATTCTGTTGCTGCTACAGATGCAAACCAGGTGGATGAAGAAAAAGAAACCAACCCAACCCTTCAAATCCCAGCATGTCCGGGGGGGCTCCAGGAAGGAAAGGGGGGGCACGACGCTCTGAAACCAGATCTCCCCTTTCCACGCTAATCCCCATCCCAAACCGAACGGGAGAGAGATTAAGAAATTCAGAATGCCAAGAATGTCAGAGCCCGGGGAGGGTCAAAGGGATCTGAAGTGACAGAGGAAGGCCTGGAGGTCTCCCACCACCCACCCCAGCCACGGAAACTTCTCCGGATCGCTGCGAGCATCTGCATGGGCAGCGCACGTGTTCGGCACAGACGTGACCGGAATCCAGCGTGCCATGGAGAGAAAAGAGCCATTTATGTCCTCACCCCCCCAATTCTGCTGGTGGCAGCTCATTTGCTCCCCTGCTAAAAAATTAAATTAATTAAGGAAAGCAGCAGAATTCCTTTTCCAAGCTTGCTGGGTGTAGGAAGAGCATTGCCCGGGTCGGCGCCGGCTGGGGAAGCGCCTCACCGGGGCCACGGCGCTGTTATTAATATGTTAATTAACCATAATTCCTCCCATCACAGCCATTCCACCGGGATTATTCACCACTCCTAACGGCCCCCGTTGCTGATGGATATGAAATCCCCACGGAGGGAGAGACGGGTCTTTCATCAGCACAGCAAGGTGAGTGGCACAAAGGATCCCACGAAATCCCGGGATGAGGCAACGCTCCCAACACTTGACTCCCGACCCGGCTCCATCGATGCCCACCGTGCCATGGGGAAGGTGGATTCAGAACCAAATCCATCGCCCTTTGGGACGTTCTGGCTTGCCATGGAGCTGCCCCACAGCGGGTGGGAAGCTCCTGCTCCTGGCTCGGCTGCGGCTCCATCGGAGCTGCCGTGGTTGGAATGACAGAGGAAGTCATGAATAAATAAACGCTGCTCTCTGCTTTGCCAGGAGCTGGTCCTGGTGGATTGAACCCCTCGGCATCGAGCGCCGCCCGGATCCGCCCGCTCCAAGCGGAGCCGCGTTCCGGATAAATAACTCCGTGCCACGGCGATTCCCTGGCTTTTTATTCACCGTGTGCCAAAGGCGGGAGCTCCTCCCTCCTGCTCTGACAAAACTCCGCTCGCCCGACCTCGGCTGCCAGCCAGGACTGGCACTCGTGCCCTCTGCATGGGCAGGAGCTCAGGAGCAGCTCCGGCATCTCCAGCTCGTGGGAGAAGGTGAGAGCTCTGCTGGACGCTGCTCATCGGACCCCAAATATCCTCAGGATGAGCAGGAATGGATTGATCTCCCCACATGCCAATGTGGGCAGTTTCTGCACGTGCTGGTGGTCCTTTGAATTAAAAATATTAATGGGGGAGGAAAGAAGAGGGGGGAGAGCTGCAGGGTATTTGGTAATTGTGGGTCCCAGGGATGGACTTTGGTGTCACCACCCTCCTGCCCCACGCTGATGGTGATGTTTGTTCAAACAGCACTTGAACGTTCCTCTACATCCATCCCCGAGCCCTGGAAAACCTGCCAACACCCCCAGCAGCCCCGAGTGCATCTGCTGGTTCTCCTGCAGAACCAGGAGGCAAAGTGAGACCTCTGAAATCTCCTGGAACCCCACAAACCCTCCCTGGCCGTGGGCTGGACTCACTGAGGGGGAAAAGCCACCCATCCTGATGCCCCCGGATAACAGGAGGCTGCAATAGGTTCCATATCATGGAGCCAAACACAGACAAGCATTTGGGTCAGTCCCTCCTTATCCCTGAGCTCTGGAAGCAGCAGGATCTGCTCCATCAAAGGCTTTCCTGGGATTTCCCTCCAGCCAGCTCTTTAAAGAGCTCAACACACCAACAGGTTAAACCTCACTGTGGGGAGAAACAGAAAGAAAACGGGAGTGAAGGGACTTGGAGCAACAGGGAGAACCCAGGAAAGGGGCTGGGGATCCTTGCAGAGATTCCTCACCCCCCGTGCTGTGCCTGTTGGAACCACGTGGATCAAACCCAAAGAGCACCAGGAAAAGCACTTTTGCAGAAGGGAAAAACCGGGGTGAAATGGGGAGACAGCAAAGGTTGGTTCAGGGAATTCCTTCCACTGGTACAGCCCTGGGGCACTGGAAGAGCCCCCTGAGGCACCTCCCAGCCCACCCTGGTGCCACATCCTTGGAGCTGTGCACCCTCCTCACATGGGCAGCACCGAGGGACAGGGACCTGCAGGAAGCCCCATGGAGAACCCCAACCACCAGGGAGGCAGAATCGCCACTAAAACCCCAAATTAATTTGGGGGGGTTTGCTTTGGTTTTGTTTTTCACTGTTAAACCCCAGTGGGAAACATCCAAGCACAGATTCAGCCCTCGGGATCCCCCGTCTCTCAGCCCTGGATGGATCCACGGGCAGAGATCGCCTTCAAGAGGGTGGCCAGAGCCTCCCACTTAATTAAGAATCTGCTGGTAATTCCCTGGAGTGGACTGGCACGGCGGTGGTGGTGGCAGGGACCCAAGAAAGGGGCACCAGCTCTGAGGAGCAGGGAGCCTGGCCGGGATCCAGCGGGAGGGAGGCTGGGACCGGAGCCACAGGCGATGGAAAAGCAGCACTGGCACATCCCATCCCCACCGGAGCGTCCCCTTCCTTCTGCACCAGCCCCACGGGGTGTTTTTGGGGGACACTTTGGAGGGGCAGAGTCCACCCTCATCCATCCAACATCCCTGGCTCTGCTGAGGAGCTCCAGCAGAATTCCCATCATCTCCTCCCAGTAAAACTTCAGCCACAGGTCCCAGCTGGGACAAGGGCTCTTCCCAGCATGGAAAGCTGGATGCTGTTCCCTGGAGAGGAGCATCACCACAGGGTCAGGATAACACCCGTGTCTCTCCATCATCCCTCATGGATGTGTCCCCTTCCCCTACCCCGTGGCACACTGCCTTCCCCTTCCCACACCACTCTGGGATTTGTCAGGATAACCTGATTTTTCTTTATCCAGGAGCTGATTTTGGCAACGTCTGATAGAGAAAAAGCCAGCCAGGAGCACCACAGTGGCAGCTGCTCTGCCCTTTGTGGCTCTGCATCAGGACACACACCCAACACACCCCCTGGGGTGTTGGCTGTGGCATCTCCCTCAGATCCAACATCTCCTGGACCTTCTCCATCCCTCACCACGTGTTTCTCCAAGCAGAGGTGACCAAAGGCACAAGGATGCTGAGGGACCAAGCACAGCCAAGCTCTGGGCTCTGCCCAAACTCCTCCACCAACCCCAGCCCATCCATCTCCTCCCCAGAGCAGCAGGAGGGGGACCCCCAAAGCCAGAGACATGGGGGCACCTACTACCACTGCACCACGTTAATGATGGCTTTTCAATCAAATGCAAATGCTATGCAAATTGGGGGGCTGAAAACACAGTGCATCCCTGATTCAATTAACAGCATTTCATTTATCTAGTTAGGCTTTGATTCAGGAAAGCACTTAATCCTGCGCTTAATGCGTTGTTGTTGTTGTTTTTTAATGTTTTAAACATTTTTAAATAGGAAAATGTGGTTGCTAAGACACAAACGTTGCCAGGGGGACTCGGAGGAAAGTTGTAGCAGAAATTACTTGCTTTTCCCTTATAATTCGATCGGCTTTCCAGTTGCTGGCACCTCCACAAGGCAGGAATATTATCCCTGGACTCCCTCCATTGACAAGGAAACAAAAGCACAGGGAAGGAGGTACCTGCTGGCATCTCACCAGATCCCACCACACCTCCAAGCAGGATGGGGGGCCTTGCATGGGCAGGTTTTGGCCACTTCATCCATGATTTGCCACCTTCTGCACTGCCCTCTGAGCCAACACATCCCTCGGCTCCCCCACCTGCCATTAAACCCCCCAACACACGGATTTCCCAGCAGGATCAGCAAGGACCTTGCTGGAAACACTCACACACCACCAGGGCAGGATAAAACCCTGCATTCCAAACCCACCAGATGATGCTCGAGCGAGGATCCGAATTCCCTCCTCCAATTACTGAATTCCCTCCTCGTTACTAAAGTTTGAGTCATACTCAAGCAGAGGGAAATATTTAAATATCTGGATTTTTCCTGACTCCACACCTCCTGGCCCAGCTCCTCATGGAGGTGCAGAAGGTCCAGGTTGAACTTCCAGAGCTTTTGTGGTCTGGAAAAAAAACCTTGAGGAGGGAATGGGGAGAAAACCCATGGAAGAGTCTTCCCTTGAGTTTGCAAAGAGCTTCAAACCAGAGCTCTGAGATTTGGAGCCATCACATTTGTTTTGAGCTTTAACACCTCAACACCGAACACCAACAACACTAAATTTAAACACATAAGTCAAAAATTCAGATCAGGGCTAGAATTTTCTCCGGGTCAAGGGGTGAGTCTTAAATTCAGGGCATTTTTAAAGCATTGAATTTTCCTGACAGGTCACCCTGGTCTTGCTGCTCCCCAGCACCAAATCAGCCACCACAGCATCCTGGGTCCCTCTTCTACCCCTGGTTTCATCCCTGAAGCTGCTGAGTGAGGTAATTTGGACTAAAACCTGGGCTGTGACATGGGGTGGGTCTCAGAGAGCAAGAAAAAAGTGGGAAAACCCCACCCAAAAGCCCCCAAATGTGCTACAGTTGAGCAGGATCCAGGAGGAATGGAATGGGAAAAAACAAGATCATCCCTTTTCTTCTCCTGAAAATGGACCCAGCTTGGAGCCAGCTCAAGAAACACCATTTAAACAATGAGTTTTCCTCATTTCCCATAAAGAGAAAGTAAAGGTCTCCCAGAGAACCATCTCCCTGCCTTCCAAACACCTTCTGCCACCAGAGCTCAATGTCATCAGTGCCACAAGCTCTGAAACTCCCTGGAACAGCATCTTGTGCTATTTTGAGCTGCCAAACCCCTTCCTTCCATCCCCAGTGACCTCCTGGCCTCAGACACCACATGGTCCCACTTCTGGAACTGTCCAAGGCCAAACTGGACGAGGCCTGGAGCAACCTGGTCTAGTGGAAAGTCTCCCTGCCCATGGTGTGGAAAGAGGTGAATGAAACGAGCTTTAAGGTTCCTTCCAACCCAAACCACTCTGGGATTCCACAATATCCCAAATTTTCACAAAGAAACGACTCCACAGGCACAAGGTGGTGAAAAGACTACGTGGACCAGAGGTTGTCACTGGTCACCAGGGGATGTGGAGAGTCCCAGCTGTGCCTGTGTGACAGCAAAGCCAGAGCTGCAGGGTGGCTGCCTGGAAAGAGATTTGAGGGTGGAATAAAAGGAAGAGGAGGCTGAGAAAGAAATATGCAAATGTGTATAATGACAAGATTAAAGCAGCAGGAGCAGAGAGAAAAGCAGAGAGAAAAGCGGGCTCGTGCCTTGAGGAGAAACGAGCCAAGAGGCCCCTCCTGAGGACGTGAAGCCAACAAGGACATTTGGGTTCTTGCAGCTGGAGGGACACAGAGGTGAACCAGCCAGGGGATTTTGGAGAAACATCCCCAGGAGCCTCAGACAGACCCACTCGCCTTGGCTGGGTTCTCTCTGGCAACGTGATTAATCCTGCCCATCAATCATCTCAGCAACCAGAATCTGATCTTGGGCTAATCAATCTGTCTAATTGGTTTCTCCCCATTAGCTCATTTTCGGAACTGCTTTGTACACTGAGCACCACGTCTGGTAATTGATGAGGGTTTTTTCTCTCTTTCCAGGAAGCTGCTGAGATGGAGGTGTCCGTGAGCATTCCTTGGAAAGCCTCGGGGAACCCACTCCTGGTTTCAGAAGAGCTGCTGCATCTCAGGGGCAGAGGGAAGGTTGATGCTCTGTCTCACATTCCCTGCTGTGCCCTTCCCATTCCTGATTTTCCCTGCTGATCCTGAGGAGGTGGAGCTGGCCTGGAGCACACACCACATCCACCCAAAGTGCCCACCTGAGAGGAGTTAATTCCTCAGTGCTTCAAAAGGTACAGAAATCTCACAGAAATGCCCCAAACGATGCCTCCCACCCCCTTGCCCAGAGGATGACTCTGGCCACCCCCCAGACTCCTGCACTCCATCCTTGCCAAAGTCAACACATCAAGGATCTGTGGCCAGGACAAGTTTCCCAGTAAGTGAGACAGAGGGAAAATGAATGAGTTTTAGACAATGCACCCATTTTGCATTATCATTCCATTCTAATTTGCTGGCGAGCTGCCACAGATTGAAAAGCTCTTTCTGATGCTCTGAACGTGCCCCAAAGCCAAGCCCAGTTAAACCTGGTGGGGTTTGGGGCATTCTGCACATCCTCCTTCACCCACCAGGGCTGGCTTTGCACAGGAAAGGTCCTAAGTGTGGATTCTCAGCCACCTCCAGGTGCCACCCCAGCCCCAGGAGATGTCCCACTGCCCTCCTCCCTAAATCCAACAAAGCCTAAAATAAAAATGAGATGGTGGGAAACCCACAGCAAATTCCCAACCAGCTCCTGCTCTCCATCACTCCTTCCTAAAGGTGATGGGGATGAGGTGCCAGCTGGTGCCCCCATGAACCTCTCACCCCTTTCTCTTTGCCACTCCACCCTCCTCCAGTGCTCAGGACACATTTCTAACTGGTTTCCAGTGGCTCTGCTGGGGCTGCTCTGAGCTGGGTTCAGGTTTTACAAGCGAAGCTTCAGGCAGCTCCCACAGAGCTGGTGGGAACCCCAAAGCCCGTCAGCACATGTTGTGGGGTGGGTCTCACAGAGCTCTAATTTCTCAGTAATTAAAGCCCATTATGGGGGTGACTGACAGCTGTCACTCACACAGGCTCCATGGGATTCTGTCTGCAGAAAGTGGGCAGAGACTTCTCTTTCCTGTGCATTTCCAGACCCCTGGACAGGGGGGTCTTGGGCTCTTTCTGGAGACCTTACAAACCCCATGGGCTCAGAGCACAGGAATTAAGGGGGAATCATTAAAGCCAAGGGGAGCTGCCAGAATTAAGTCCCCAACAACTTCAGGTGCACAAGAAAGGAAGATGAAACAACACTGATTGTGACTTCAGAGGGTCCCTCTGTGCCAGGAGGAGGAGGAGGAGGTGGAGGATGCACAAGGACCAGCAGCACCAAGTCTGTTTTAAGCCAAATCAGGTTGAACCAGTGCAGTGATTGCACACAGACAAACCCTCCCAGATCAAAAGCACACTCATAAAGGGAGAATCCAGGGGTTACAACACTGATTATACTCTCTGCTGAACTTAATTCCAGGGTGGAGACCCTTTTGCCAAAGCTCAAGTTAAAACCCATGGTGCTGCACTCTGACCTGCCAGTCCTCCCAGTTTGGGTGGGGGATCACATCTCCAGTAGCTCAGGTTGTGAGCAGGATGCTCATCCCCCTCTCATCAGGGACAAATCCCAGCCCAGATCCCAGCCAGGAGCTCCCAAAGCCCCTTCCACCCCTGGGATGGACACAGACCTGCAGCAGCTTTGGTGTCACAGGCAACACCAGCACAAGTTTTAAATAAAAAACCCAAATTCTTCACAAGATCTGAGGGAAACCAGACTCATTTTCCCTTCCATTTCCTGTCCAGGAGGAGGTGAGGGCAAAGCAAAACTCTCCCAAGGTGACAAAATCGAGAGTTTTTGTGGAAAAATGAGAACTTCAGGTTTCTCACGCAGAGCCCACGCTTTGGGGGCAGGAGGAAAGGTGCCCATGAACCCACCTTGGCCAGCCTGACCAAGGGCATCAGTGACAGCCACAGCTCCTCCTTCAGCATCTGCCCAGCTTTGGGAGGGGGTTCAACCCCTCAGCTGCCTCCTTTGTCCCACCAGAGCTGGACCAGCACCCGAGGAGGTGTGAAGTCACCAAAACGTCCTGTTTGGGGTTGGGATTTTTAGCAAGAGGTGGATGAATAAGAGAAGGAAAAGGCAGGACAGGGAAGGAGCTGAAAACCAGGAAAAACGGGGCTTTTCTACCCCACTGCCCTTCACCTCGAGCAAACGGCAGTGATGAAGCAAAGGCATTTAAAGTCCAGGGAACACGAGAAACCACCCCAAACATCCACAACATGTGGATTTTTCCCCCTCAGAGCATCCCCCCCAGCCAAGCCCGTGCCCTCTCTCCTCTCTGCCCTCCACGGGGCCGAGTTTTACTGGCACAACCAGTGGCAGCAACGAGTGTTTGAGGAAACCCAACATCACATTTACGCTGAGCAAACATTGGGGGCCGGCTGTGCAGCCAGGAAGGGAGGGCAATGATATCCCAGCGTGGCCAAAGGCACACAGGGAAGCTCTGCAGTCAAGCCAGAGCTTTTAAAAAGTCACAAATATCCTCTCCCCCCCCACACACCTCGATAAGTGTCACCTATAAAAGTCACAGCCCTTTGGCAACTCTGCCACGAGCACAAGGAGAGGCTGCAGATGTCAGGGAAATCTGTTGCATTATTAGTTCAGCTGGGACTGAGCCCCAAACAATGACTCCATAAAGTTCATAGAAAGTTGTGTATTTAGGCTCAAATTCAGCGCCCGCCTCGTTTCGGCGGCGAGGCGGCCCCGCCAACTTCAAACGGAGGGTTCCTGTGTCCAAAGCACATCCTCGGGAGCCTCGAGAATCCCAGCCTGAGAGCACAACATTTCTGGGAGGAAGCTCTTGGCTTCTCCTGGAACAACAGCCCAAACAAGCCCATAAAAGCCTACAGCAGCCACAGGCTCTTCCTCCTCCTCCTCAGAGGGATCCCAACTTGCTTTTAGTGATTTAGTGCTCGTTTGATCTGTCTGGAGATACTTTGATGCCAAAAGGAGATCCCAAAACACACCTGAATGTCTGCATAGTAAAGAAAATATACACACTCATATATATATATATCTATATATATAAATGACCACCCACTCAGGTGGTCGAGTCTGCTGGGCTGTGGCCAGTAATAACCAGGGAATAATTAGGATAAGGTTGGCAGTCCTGGAACCACGAAGTTCATCCCACCCCAGGACCATTCCCCAACCCTCACTGCTCTATTTTAGGATACCTTAATGCAGCTATTGCTTATTTGCAGGGAGTTCTCTGCACAAACCCAGCCAGAAGGTCCAAGCCCACAGCTTTGGGCTGTGCAGGAGCTGAAGCGAAGCCAGAGCTTTGCAGGTGGCAAACTCCAGAGAAAACGTGGAGCTTGAAGGGAGAACGGAGCCCCTCAGCCTGCAGCTCCTGCCTCTTCTTCTCCACCTCACCCCCAGCTCCCAACCCTCCAGAAACACTCCAGAAATCCCCCGAAAGTTTGACAAACCTTTCGCCACAAGCTCTAAACACAACGTGTCTCAGGGCAGCAAAGAAGGAACGGGGAGCTCCTCTGGCCCCCCCAGCACCCACCCTGGGGCCGAAGGGGCAGGACCAGGAGCAGCTGAAAGCCCCCAGTGTGAGCTGGCCCATCCAACCCTCCAGAATTCCAGCAGGAATCCCCAGAGCGGGCAGAGCCTTCCAGGAGCGCTCGGCTCGTCGGGCGCGGATCGCGTCGGGAAGCGGCGCTTTTATTTGGATGCCTCGATCCAAGTTGGAAAAACCTGGCTCCAATTGCGGGTGAAAATCTGGCCCTGGGAGCCTTTTATTTTTTTTTTTTCTCCCGTTGCCTTTTCTTTGGCTCCAGCTCACAATCCCCCTGCCTCCTTCCCACTCCGAGCCGGCAAAGCTGCTCCCCCAGCAGCGGCGAGAAAGGAAACGGCGGCGGGACCGTCATCTCCGCACTCCAAACTTCCCCCTTTTGCTGCAAATCCATTTCCCGGGAATCTCAAGTGCTGTTTACACATGGCAATACCCCCGGCCCGTGTGGGAGAAATCCCAGGGTGCCTCGTGGAGCTCGGCCAGCTCCCGGCTCTGCTCCTGCCTTTGGGACAGGTGGAGTGTGGTCGGAGCATCCCGAACCCGACCTGGCACCGCGTCCTTAAAATCAGCACGTGGAGCGAGTTGTGCCCGGACACCCCGAGGGTCGGGGGGTTGTTTTCCCAACTGGGTTCATTCCGTAGGGACCAGATCATTCCAGTAGCCAGGAAAGGGTGAAATTTCAGCTCTGCCCATGTCAGGGCTCCCAAGTGTTGGTTACAATAAAATAAATGACCCATTTCCTGACAGATCGAGAGGGCTCCTCCGAGAGGGACGGACACGTTTTTTAATGTTTGTTTAGTTTCTCCTCATTTTTTTCCCCCTCTTTTTTCCCCTGCTGTGCTTTCCTGCTTTTTCACACCAGGAGTTGGGATGCTCTGGTGCTGCTCCCGTCCCCGTGGACATTCCCTGCTCCTGCCCCTCATTTCAAGCCACAATCCCAATAAACTGCCCCCTGCCCTTCAGGTTTTGGGAGTTTCCTTGGGGAAGCTCCCAAGGAGGGGCTGGAAAGGCAGCTGGAGAGGGCTCAGCCCAAGACAACAGCACAGGGGTGAGGAATGGTTTCCCAAAACCACTTCCCAATGCTCAGGGACCACCCGGCTATCCCAAAGCCACCCTTTGGAAGAGGCAGCAGCACCCAAAACGCAGCTTCTTTGGCTTCAGATACTCCCAAAATAAAGCCAAACCCCAGGGAAGGAGGAGCACAAGGAGCCAGAAAGGGGCTGCAGGACCCCAACCCTCCCCAGACCCTTTCCAGAGGAGAAAACCAAGTGGGTTTCAAGGAAATCAGGATTTTTGTTTTCAATCTCCACGAGGATTCGCCAGCACCTTCTGGAGCAGCTACACCCCTGGAGATAAACTGGTGTGGGACTGGTTTCCACCCCCCTTCAGTGGTTATTCCATCCAAACCAGAAAACACACGCTGGGTTTGAGGGAAGCAGCTTGAAACAACATCTCCAATTCCCTTTCCCAGAGATTCCCAGGGCAACACCAACAGAGGAGCCGAGTAAAACCTGTCTGAGACATCTGCCCTCGGCTCAGGGCAGGGTTTGGGAGGGAAGGGACTTCCTGAGGTCACCTTGGCCAAGCCCAGTGTCCCCCCAGCCCATCCCCTCAGCAGGGACACAGCTCTCCATGTTCCCTGTAAGAATATCCCATCTATCTAATATCCCTGTAACAATATCCCATCTAATATCTATCTAATATCTAAGGAAACACAGACAGACACACGGACATCCCTCCAACCTCCTGCAGAAACAAGGAGAACCTTCCAGAGGAGACCCCTGCAACTCCTTCAGCTCCAAAACCTCCAGGATAAACTGGGTAAAGCCCAGCAAGGATTTCTGAGCTGAATTCCCTTCATGGCAACGAGCTGGGAAGGCTCTGGGATAACCCCCCAGTGGGACTGGGATTCTCCTTCCCTGAAATACAGGTTTTCATCAGGAAATAAACCATCCTGGTGAGTAAATTATTCCCTAAATGCTTCTCCCTTGGCAGCCAAAGGAGATGCAGGACATCAGTCCCCTCGCTGAGGCTTTTTCCTCCTGTGCCACTTGTTTTCCCAAATTTTTTAAACTTTGGGAAGTGTGTTTTTCCCTCCCTCCAGATCCTCAGGGCTGAACCCTCCAGGATCCTTCCCACGTTTCAGAGTGGGAATTTGCAGGTGCAAAAGGACTCAGGGAACAGGCAGACCTGGCCAACTCCTTCTCCCAGTTCCTCCCATTCTCCCCCAGTTTAGTGGGATCTGTCTCCCAGTTGGGAACCCAGGAGGGGGTGATTTAGGATCACACTCCCTTATTTCAGCTTTTAAATTCCTCCAGTCTTGGTAGAAATGAGGGTTTTCACCTAAAACTTTTGAAAAGCTCCTCTTTGGTGTAAAAAAAGAAAACAAAAAAACCCCAAAAAGTCTTTAAATGTTTGTTTTGGGGTTTTTTTATAACAGAAAACTGCACTCTCCAGTTTTCAGCTCCTAAATTTGTTATTTTCTCCTACTCTCCTCCTTAATTTTTGGGAAGGGGCAGCACCAGCTCCCTTGGGGTTTTTCCCATCCCTTTTTTGGGGTAAATTCTGCCAAATCCCCCCATTTCTCCCCATAAAAACCGTTTAAAAAAGCAGAAAAACACCCCTATTTTCTGCTGCCTCCCAGGCACCTTCCACTCCCCAATCCAGTGATTTGGGGAGGCACCAAAAAAGTGACCCCAAAAGGGGGAAAAAAAAGCTGGAAAAGGAGTTGGAACCCCCTTGTCCACCCTTGGCCCATCCCCAGCTGCCTGAACCCTCCCAAAAAACCTCTGGAAAACATTAACATCGCTGGGGGGTTGAGCTGGAGGGGCCAGAAACCTCCTTTTTTTATTTATTTTTTTATTTCTGTTCTGAAAGGTCTCAATTTTCAAAGCAAGTACTTTAACCCCAGCTCCCCTCAGGTCTCTGTTTGCTTATTTTTGAACCTAAAAGGCAAATATCGAAACAAATTCCACTGCAAAACTGGGCTCAGCCCTTGCAATGGCCACTGAGCTTCTAGAAATTCAATTATTTATCCTTTTTCTGGAGTTTAAATTCAAATTCTCTTCTTCTGGGTGTTCCAAACTACAAAGTTTTCAGTTAAATTGCAATTTTTTAGGGACAAATTTGCCACATTTCCTACATGGAAAGTGGGAAATAAAGGCATTTTTTTCACTTTTCACACTGTACATTCATCAATTCTTTCTCCCAGAGTTCTTAAAATTAATTTAATTATCTCAGGTTTAACCAAAATGGAGAGACTTTACAGACAAATTATTAATGACTAATTTAATGACTTTTCCCCTCAGTTTTCCTAACTGGAAATCATCAAAACAGATTCATTTCCAAAGGATTCCAGAGCTCAGAGGTGTAAAAGCAGGAGCAGAGAGCCCTGAGCTCCAACCTGAGAGAAATCCATGAAAAATCTGACTTTATTACCCCTTTTGCTCATTAAAACTCCAATTTCTCAAGCCCTGCTGTAAACAGGGGGGTTGCTATTTTTTAAATTATATTTAACTTTGTTTTAGGGGAAAAAGATTTTAAGCCCTGCTTAAAAGCAAATTTCATCTCAGCATTCAAGCCTGGTTTTATCTTGCAGAGAAAACAACTTTTTTTAGCTCCCATCGCAGGTGATGCCCCCACCCCAAGGGCAAAAAGCCCTTTTTTGGATTAAAAATGCCAACCAAAGCAGCCCCACTCGCCCCCAGCCCACATTTGGACAGATTTCGTTACGAACAATTAATTGCACCATTTCACCCAGGCAAAGAGAAGGCTTTTCTGGTGGGAAAACACCAATTCCAAGCAAAAACCAAAAGGGAAAAAAGTTAATTTTAAGCCTCCTCCATCCCTTCCCCACACTGCCCTAACTCTCCCCGTCCCTAACGAGGTTTCCTATTAATTGTTTAATTATTGGGAGTGGTGTTAACACTCAGCTCACACAGCCCCTTGAGCTCCACTCCAACCCCCCCTTTTCATTCCCAGCCCCGTTCCCACCCCCTGCCCAAGTCCCTGGGTTCATTCTCCCTGCTCCACTCACTTCCACATTCCTCAGATTTGGAATGTCTGCTTGATGGATTCACTTTTTTCCCCCCTTCCCTCCCCCCTTCTCTTCATTCATTCATTCTTTCGACCCCATCCAGTTGGGGCTTTTCAGCTTCCCACTCCCAACCCCCCCTCCCATCTCAGCTTAAAAAACTGAATTCTCTATTTCATTTTTTCCCCCCTTCAAGAACCTTTTTTTTTTGACATTCCAAAGAATAAAACTTAACGATTTTTAACTTTTTTTTTGGTTTAAAATTGAAATCCCCCCGAGTTTTTCTCACAACCAAATCAAAGCAGAACCGACTCGCCGACAGAAAGGAGATGCTTGAAACGAATCTAAATTAACTTTAGAACTCGTTTTGGTCCACAAAATGACACATTTAGGAGCATTTCTCAAGATTTCTTTACTTCTGAAGTATTTTGCTAAAATGGCTCCCCACGATCATTAACATAATTTGCAGCCCTAAGTGTGATTTGAAGAATTACTGTAATTAAAAGACACTAAATCAATTTATTCCTCTTGCAGCCACACAAACCAGGGGCTTCCTTTTGGGGCCATTTTAACCCATTCAGGAACTTTTTAAATTCTTTTTCCAAGCTGGGTTTGGGGACAGGAGAGATTTTAGAGAGGGAGAGAGACCAGTGAGAAAGATTTCCTTACAAAAACATAATTTCTAAATGCATTAATTAATTAAAACCACCCAAATGAGTTTTTCCTCAATATCCCTATTTCCACCTTCAACAGAAGGGAGAAAACAAACAAAAAACCAACTTTCCTTGGTTTGATTTTTTTAATATATCTATCTATAAATTACCTGGGAAGTGCAACATTGCTCATGACTTGTTTTCCCACATTTTTAAAGGGGGAAAAAAAAGAATTAATCTCAGGTTTGGGAGTGGGGGGAGGGGGAGTTGTTTGCTTTAGATCCCACCAACCCCATCTGATTCTGTCCTGCCTTAATTAACCATTTCCTGTTCTCTCTGCCTTTAAACTGGAAAATCCAGTCTGCAAAACAAGCAGAAAGGGGAAAAAAGGATAGAAAAAAAAATAAGACTTTTTCCCCCAACCATTACCTAGGAGGAGGCAGACAAAAATCCCCCAAATTACCCCCAAAAACTCCTTTGGAGCAACCAAAAAGTTGAGTTTTGCCCACTCAGAAACACAAACTGCTCCCCAAAAATGGGATTCAAGGAACCATGGGCACTGGGATGACACAGGGACCCCCCTGAGCTCCCCAAATCCCCCTCTGGGTCCCCAAAATACCCCCCTGGAACCCCAAAATCCCCCCCTGGAGCGAAGAGAGGCCAAAGCAGCTCCTGTTGCTTTAAGAGCAGCCCCCAGCTGGGGGGGCTCATTTTAACCCCCCCAAAAAAGGGGTTTATCAGCTGAATTCAGCACAGCATTTTTAAGCAAAACCACCCAAGATTCCTTCCAAAGATCTCCAAGTCCCCCCCTCCCCACGGGCACTTATTTCAAATTATAGCACCCAAAATATTCCCCTTTTCAGTGGATTCCTCCCCAGGTGCCCTGCGAGGGGCAGAATCTGCTCCCCACCCACCCATTGCTCACCCAGGAGCACAAAAAGAGGGTTTAACTTGATTTTTAAGTGTTATTCTGTTATTCTCCCCAGTGTAATTGCCTTTCCAATAGAGCCCTCCAGTCATTGAGAGGAGTCACCGTAACAAGTCAATCGATCCCCGGCCACGAGGCGCCAAAAAAAGAAGGAATAATCACCAGAATCATTAAATATTGGCTCGGAAACGATCCAGGGGATTTGGGAAAGCCTTTTGGGATCAGCCCCATCAACCAGCGCTGCCAACTTCGAAGGGAGGCCAGAAGGGGGTGTGACCCCCCAAAAACCGGGCTGGGCCAGGGGTTGCCGAGGGCTGGGGAGAAGGGCAGGAATTTGGGCCGGGATTGGGGAAGGAAGGGTTGGCTTCGCCTCCTGGCCGGCCTTGGAGCAGCCGCCTCGTCACGTGGCGAGGGGTTTGGGCTGAGCGATCCAACGTGGAGCGCTCGGGAAGGGATGGGATGGGATGGGGAGCCCTCGGAGTTGGGCACGGGGGGATCACAAAGAAAGGGGCACCAAGAGGTGGATCGAGCCAAGCTCGTACCAGGGGCTCATCCCGGGGCTCGGCGGGGCCCGCGGGGGCTCCAAGGCCGGCCCAGCTCAACAACAAAGGGCCAAAGAAGATGGAGATGGGCTGGGCGAGGGCGGCGGGAGAAGGCGCTGGGCAGGTAGAGGGGCAGCCCCAAAACCAGCCCTTCTTGCCCCAAAATGGGAGTGGGGGGAGCCAGGCCAGGTCCCTGCCCCGCCAGGCGTTCGATCCTCCCCAGCATGGCACGGCCAGCCCAGCCCCATGTTGTTTTTATCCTTTTCTTTAAGTCCTTCCCATCAAACCTCAGCAAAATTCAGCACTTTTTTTTTATTTTTTTTTCTTAATTGAATTTTTTTTTAATAATAATAATCCAGTTCTCTTCCCAAAGCAAAGATCTCACAACCCAGGAGTCAAGCAAGGCTGGGAAATTCTTCCAGTGCCACAAGTTTGAAAATCCCAACCCAAAGTGCCATCCATCACCTTGGGCGAGCGGGGGGATAATTATTTAACCCTTGCTTTTTTGCTTTTTTTTTTAATAAAAAAACTTAACAGAGGAAGTTTTCTTTTAATGAATTAATTAATCGATTGAACACTGAGCCTTAAAACTGCCTCTTGCCACACTGGGGACGGATCTAAACCCAAATCACCAACATCTCTGAATTTTACGTGCACGTATTTCGGGGTCAATTTTTGCCTCCTTTATATTGTATTAATTTCTTTTCTTCCCCCCCGACAGAAATTCAAATTGACAATAACAATAAAAATCAATTAAACCACTGCTTTACCTTTGCTTTTTAGGGACCGAGTGTTCGATCTCGAGCTGTTTTCCATGAAGCTCCACTTTTCCTAAAAACAAAATGTGTCTGGTTTTGAAAATCTGGGTGGAGTGGGCAGAAAGCTTTGGATAACACACCAGCACGTGAAAGCTCCCGATTTCATCCAAATTACGACCAAATACACATTTCCCCGTTCCTTTCCAAGTGGGTTTTATTAAATACAAGCCTGGCTTCAAGTGGGAAGCGCTGGGAGGGAGTGGTGAGTCTGGACAATGTTCCTTAGGAATATTTAATTCCTTAGTTCATCCTGCTCGGAGCGAAAGAAAACGAGGAATAAGAATTTGAGCCTCGTTTTTCTCTTTTCTTTAAATCTCCCTTCTTTAAGCTCCACAAGAAAGTCCTCGGGGCAGATTTTCCCTTCCCTCTCCCCCCACCCCTCCCCATTAAAAGGCTCAAAAATCGGAACTCCATGGCAGAAATGGATTTCTCTTGGAAAATGGAGTGGGTTTCCTCGCTGCTGGCTTATAATAATGATTTTTAATTTCTTTTTTTTTCGGAGCGGGGAAGGCGATGGGAAGAACCCGGCGGGAGGAGCTCGGGCGGTGGGAGAAGGAGGCAACGAAAAAAAATAAGAAAAAATTTTCCAAATTCCCCAAAATTCCAATATTTTAAAAATTCTCCGCTTCCCGGGGAGCTTTTTTTTCCTCTCCCTGCTCGCAGCATGGCGACCTTCGCGCTCCTCCGCACATCACATGCCCCAGGAAACCCAGTTTCAAATCAAAATGGCCAAAGTCCCAGCCCACCCTCCCGAGCCGCGACGGGACCCCCGCGACCCACGGGGAGCCTGGGGGGGACCCCCGAGGGGCAGGGGGGACACGGGGGGGGCGTGGGGGGTGGGTTTGGGGGCCGCTCTTCCCCTTCCCCCTCCCCACGCCGCGGTTTGATCTCGGAGGGGACCCAAAGCGGGGTGGCCTCTCCGGCCCCGACGGGGCGCAACGAAACGGGGGCACCCCCCGATTTTTGGGGAGCGAGGGGAGGGCGAGCCCCGAGGGGGCGGGTGGGTGGCTTGGGAGGGCGAGGGGGGGGTCCCAGCGCTGCGGGAAAGCGGGGAGAGGAGGAAGAGGGCGGGGAGGAAGGCGAGATAAGGCGGCTCACCCGAAAAAGTTTCGATGGCTTTCATGGCCCACTGCTCGTCGGGGCAGTCCACAAAGGCATAGCCGGACTTGACGAGGAACTGCCCGCTGAAGGAGATCTTGTGGTCGTTAAAGACTTTCTCCAAGTCGGCCGGAGTCACGTTCTCGTTGAGGTTGCCGATGTAGAGCTTGTTCATGGTGGCGGCGGCGGCGGGGAGGGGGCTCCGCCGCTGCGCCCGCTCCGTCGAGCTCCGGCCGCGCTTTGGCGGCCCCGAGCCGGGCCGGGCCGGGGGGCTTGGCTGGGCGGCTCCGCTTCTGCAGCCCCCCCAGCCCTCCCGCCCCGCTTCTTCGCTTCGCTCTTTTTCCCCCTTTTTTTTTTTATCCCCTCTTTTTTTTCTTTTTTTTTTTCGGAGCGGATTTTTGTGCCGTTGGGGAGGGGGCGGCGGCCGCTGGAGGAGGAGGAGGAGGTGGAGGAAGGAGGAGGAGGGGGGTTCCGAGGGGAGGGGGCGGCTCCGGCGGGTGGCGGCGCGGGCAGGGCGGTGGCGCCGGCTGCGGGGGCCCCCAAGTCGGTCGAGTGGCACTGGAGTGTCACCGGACGCCTCTCGGCAGCCGGGGCACCGCCTCTAAATAAAACCGACCTGGAAAAATGAGTGAAAATGTTTGCTGGAGGAAGCCACGTGGTGATGCGGGAGGGCCCGGCCCCCGGGGGGAGGGGCCGGGGGGGAGGGGGCGGCCGCCACTTATTTATTTATTTTAATTTAAATACTACGTTATTTACCTCGGCGCACATTCCCCCCCTCCCCGCACACCCCGCACCCCCCTTGTCCTTTCCCCGGGCGGGGGGCGCGTCCCGGGCGGGTGATCCCCCCTTTCCCAGCCCATCCCCATCCCCTCCCCGTCCCGTCCCGGCCACTTTCCCATCTGCTGCAGCCCCCCGCCCCCAGCGCGCCCCTCCCCCCCAGCGCTCCCCTCCCCCACCCTTTTCCCCCGGTGCCTCAATGGGATTTTTCTGGGTGTAAAAAACTTCGGCATCAAAGGGGCCGGGAGGTCCCCCTGGCGCCAGGGGATTGGAGATGGGGGGCGGCTTTGGGGTGGGGAAGGGGACCCGCCCGCCCCCCCGGGGTTGGCCCGGCCCGGCGGGGCTGCTGCGGGACCCCCCCCGGCCCCGATGGGGGGGTATTGTCCCCGGCATTGTTTTAAGCCCTTCATGTGCAGCCCCGCGGAAGCCTTCGGGGAAGGGGGCGGAGGGGGCTGGGGGGCTCCTCCCGCCACAAAAGGGCCCCTCGGTGGAGGAGGGTCGTTCCCCGACGGGGCCGGCGCTCGCCTCCAGGCGGGGGTCGCAGCAAAGCAGCCCCCACCCCCTTCTCACACCCCCCCTCCCTTTTTCCTCCCCGCCTGCCTTTTCTGGAGACTTTTATTTTTAGGCTCAAGATGGGTTGAAAATAGCAGCGATCCCCCCCCCTTCCCTCCCACCAAGTCCCCGATGAGCCACCCCCTCGCCTTCCTGCCTCCCCGACGGGGCGGGCGGCCGAGCCCCGGTGCTCCGGGGGGCTCGGGGCGGGGCGGGGGCGGCCGCGGCTCCCCCCGCTGCCTCCTCCCCTCCCTCCTCTCCCTCCGTGCTGCAAGTAGAGGCACGGAGCGGCCCCTCCGCGCTGCAATTAACTCTTAACGAGGAAAACCCGCTCCCGCCCTCCCGCCGCGCCGGGGGCTCCGCTCGGCTCCCCCCGCCCCATCCCGGCTCCGGCAAAAAAAATAAATCTAAAAAAAAAATTTAAAAATTTTAAAATAAATTCCCCGAGCGGCGATTTTTGCCCGCGGAGGGACGGGCTGGGCTCGGGGCGGGGCGGGCGCGGCTCTCCCCGCATCCACCCGGAGATCGGGGGGGGGATCGCGCTGCGGGATGGGGGGCGGCAGGTTTTGGGGGGTCGCTGGGTGATGCGCGGATGGGATGTGGTGGGTTCCAGTGGGAATTTAGGGGGTTTAATAGTAGCTAAATATTTGTTTGTTAAGGGGTTTGGTGTGGGGTTTTTTTCCCCCCCTCCCGAGGAAGAGCCACGTGGGGAATTTGTTGGTAAATAAATTTGATGTTCCTCGGGACTCCGAAGTTTTTGGAAAACTGAAGGAAACAGATGCACATGCCCCAGGACGTGTGTGTGTGTGTGTGTGTGTGTGTGTGTGTGTGCTCTGTGCTTCAGCCTCCTCGGAAACTCATTAAAAGGAATGATAAAAATCCTGGGAAATGGTTATTTAAAGCAAAAAGCCTTTAGCTTTCCCTCCTGTGATGCCGGGATTTTTGCCTTCAGAGCTGCTCACCAGGGAAAGTTGGGTTCCCATCCTTCCAGCTGCATTACTTGGCTCTCCTGGAGGTACCAAACCCAATCAGCCTTTGTAGGAGCTCTGCTGCTTCCATGTGCGTTTCCCTGGGATTTCCAGGGCGCAATCCAAGCTCCACATTCGCAGGTGAAAAGAAGAGAGCGAGGAAACTGGGCAAGAAACTTCCTGCAGCTCAGAAAAGGGCATTTCAAGCCTTTCCTGGGAGAGAACCCGAGCAGGCACCTTCCTGCTGCGCCCCCCAAAAACGCGGAGCTCAAAGAAACGATCCACTCTCAGCTTTGGATCCATCTCTAATCCTCACCAGGAATCTTTTGTTGTTGCTTTTATTGGTTTACTCGATACCTTCCCTGCGTAACACAATCCTGTGCGGGGATGAAATGAAGGAAACTAAAAAAAAAAAAAGGGGGGAAATAAGGGGGAAAAAAAGTCCAAACAAAGAGGGAAGTCTTCAATTTAGATGAGAAGCAAGGCAGGCTATCAGTCCCCCTCCTTCCCCTGGCTGGAGCATTCCAGATGCGAGGTATTTAGGGAATGCAAACAGCAGGGACTGAATCATTGATCTGCTGGGGGGCAGAGCTGGGGCAAAAGGAGCTGCCCCCACCCCCAAAATGCCCTGAAAGTGCCCCCAGCGAAGGCAACAGTTCCCTCCTGGCTGATTTCAATGTTTCCACGGAATTCCAGGGGGATTCCTGGAGCCAGGGCAAGGCTGAGCAACAAGTTTGCACCCGGGCACTTTGGAAAAGCCTCGGTGGGTTTTTGCTCCCCCCCAGGAGCTTCTTCAGTTCTGGGTTGGAGGTTTTTAAAATCCCTCCAAAAAGTTGATTTTTTTTTTTTGTGAGAGTTTAGAAGTGTTTTTTTAATTTTTACTGCCCCATTCTCCCACCAAGAGAAAGCTGCTTCTGATTTAACTCGTAAAAGCTGATTTGGGGGAAAGTTGGATTTTTAAAAAAATAAAAAGATTTAAAGGTTTGAATCAGACAGAAATGGTCTGGATGAGTTTTTACAATTTATCTGCAGGTTCTGAGAGGTTTTGTTGCCACTTGGGAGTTGGGGGAAATTTCTTAAGGGAGAAGGTTGAAAGTGGGTGGTAAAAAATGCAGCTGAGATTTCCCCAAAATGAGGATTTGATTCAAAAATATGTAATTCCTGCAGCCTGCTTAAGTGTTGTTGAGGCAGAATATGTCTAAAATATATCTAAAATAGAAACTATTTTTTATGAGAGATTAGCTGCAAACAAGAACAGATTATATTCTGCTATTTTTCTCCCACTCATCATTTAAATCTTTCCTTAATTTGATTTTTTTGGTGTGATTATTTTTTAATTTCTGGTGATATCCCCAGTATTTAATTTGGACAACATTAAAGATGCACTTAGAAACCTCAGAAACTTTGAAAAAAAAATCTTAATTTCTGAAAGTTTGAAAATATTTATTAATTGTTTTCTAAGAAATAAGGGCTGAAAGTTTTCAGCAAAATACACAGGTCATAAAGGAGAACAAAAATGAGAATTTTGTTTGCACAGAATCTGTTTCAATCAAATCTCAACAAGCAGAAATAACCTGAATATGCAGCAAACCTGTCCTTAAAACAGAGGTGAGAATTCAGCAGAGCAAAAAGAGTCAGGGTCACAGTTGGGAAATATTTCCTTTTCCTTAAGTGGAATCCCAGTTTAAACCACCTTTTGTTCGCTTTTTACGATGTGGAAAATATTCCTGCCTGGAAAAAAGCAGCTCATATCTACGGTCCAGTTTGTTAAACCTCGGGTTGATAAATTTATTCTAAATGCCCAGTTTGCTTTCAAACAAAACGAAGGTTGGAGGAGGAGGAGGGTTGGGAATCTCCTGGTTCTCTGGGTGTTTGAAACCTCCCCTTGGCTTTGGAATGCTGGTTTGGGGGAGCTCTGGAGCAGCCAGAGGAGCATCCCCAGCCCCAGGGCAGGAGCCCTTTGGCTCCCCCAGCCCTGGGAGCTTCAGCAGCACCAGGGAAGGTGGAAATGGTTAAACCTGCAACTTTGCTCCACGTTCTGCCTCTTCCCCAAACATTTGAGTGCTCCGCTTCAAAACAAAGCAAACACTGCCATCAGCTCTGCCTTTCCAAATCAACTCCCATCTTGAAAAACCCTTCGGTTCTGCTCCGAAAAAACCTGGAATCTCTTTCAGACGAGCCCAACAGAAAACCACAACCAAGGAAGCAACCCTTGGCTTCTCCTCTGCATCTGCTGCCTTTCCGTTTGTGGGCTCCCCCCAGGGCAGGCAGCTCAGCCCCACCGAGCTCTGGGGCTGCTGCTGCTTCCCAGACCTCCTGCAACACCAATTCTCCAGTGGGGCTTGCTGAGCACACAGAGAAATGTTCGAGTTGCAACCAAACAAAGCTGCTTGGGAGAGATTTCATTCCCCCCCACCCCCAATGGAAATGGTTTGGGGTTTGGTTTTTTTGGGGGGTTACAGTCATTTTCTTTGTGTAAGTGGGAAAAGTCTAAATGCAAGGAAAGGAACTTCCTTATCAGAATGAGCCCTGAGAAGCTCTTGTTGAGATAATCCCTTTAATTCAGGATTTTTCCCTCTAATGAAGATGCCACTATTTCTCACAACAGACTTTTTTAACCTGTCAGTTCAGGGGTTTTCCCTCTCAAAAATGCCCAGGAGCAGCTGGAGCAGCCATTTCCCCTACAGATGGCTGGGGGAAAGTTTTGGGCTTGGTGGGATGCTAAACTAAAGCAGCAGAGTTGGGAAGGCATGGTGGGGGATGAATCCTGCCGTTGCTGAACTCCCCCTGACCTTCTCCCGGGTAGGAGCCGCTCTTTTGAACCCCCCTCCCAACATTTGCAGCTCTTACAAAGCCCAGATGAAACGTTTTCCTTTCAGTGAATGGGGGGGTTTGTGTCAGGTTTCCTTCGGGGTGAAATAAATGGGTTTATCTCAGGTTTTGTGGCCCCTGAGTAGGAATTGGGGGGCCCTATAATAATTTGGGGCCGGGGTTTAAATCCCCCGGAGAGCTGCGGGTCCTCCAGCCCTCGCTGCTTTCAGCCCTGCACTTTTCAAAGTGCCTGGAGCAGGAGGCGAGCAAAGGCTCAGCCACTAATTCCGTGGCGTTTCCCCCTCCTTCTTTATACCCAAAACAAGTGTCTCCCGGGAGGGGGGAAACTCCACAGCAACACTTTCTGTTGGGGGTCACTTTCAAAAATATAGGTCATTTCACAATCCCAACCTTGACCCAAACCCCAGCACGCTGCTGGTGCTGCCAGAAAAGGGATGGTGGAGAGCAGAAAGGGCACGAGATAGAAATAATTCCACGTTACTGAACCAGCCACTTGAGCAGGAGCCCAGCCATGGACCGGGTTGGGGAATTCCTTGTCCTGCTGGTACAGACTTGGGATTTAGCAGGGCTGATTATTTCCTGCAGCTCCAGTGCCCTCATCTCTCCAGCTGCTTAGTTCTGGCTCTCAAGGGGAGAAGAAAGGATGTTTTTCACATCCAAATCGTTGCCCCAAGGTAAAGCACAGGTTGTTTTAATGCTGGAGCAAGTCTGGATCGCCCCTCCAGCCTCTGGAAGCAGCAAGAGCAGAGCTAAAAGTTGCAGTTGGGGGATTTTTGGGTGCAGCTCCATGATCCAAATAAATCTGCCCCGTGTGGATGTTTCAAACAAAAAAACCAGAAAGGTGGAATTTAGTTCCAAAGGCAGGTGGGGACTCTGGGTGTGCTTTTTGTTGCAGCAGTGACAGCCCTGCAGGTCCCTGCTCCACAAGGATTTAGGGAACAAAGAAACAAGCAGAGCTTGCAACAAGGAGAATTCTGTATTCCCAATGTTTTCCAGTTCCCATTTTCAGTTGTTGTGGTGTTTTTTTTCCTCCCCAAAGGACTGGCAACCAGGAAGGCTCTGAGACACCCACCCCAGTGAGCTGAATTCCTCGAGAACAACCTCTGGAGCCTTCAAAGGCCCTCGGGATTGTTTGGAGTTAAAAGGGCGTATTGGCATTTAAAACCGTGTCTGGTATTTTGCCATTGGGACAGAACCTGTTCCTTTCCCAGCAGCACCGGAGGGGGAAGCAGGTCTGGACCCAGAAGGAAGGATGAAGTGGTGGAAGGGGTGGTTGGCACTCCAGACAGCCCTGTAAATCCATCCAGGCATCCCTTGTGTCCCCAGCAGAGCTCAGGGGGAATACTGGGCTGGGATAAGCACAAGGAATGGGATGAGGAGCCAGGCAAGCCCTCACTGCCTTCAGCTGGAGCCAAAGCTGCTCTCTCTGCGTCGCTTTTCCCTGCCACAATCCTGGCATTTGGGATCATTCCCCTTCCTTTGCTGTGGGAGACCCAGAAGATTCCAAACAGGAGCAGGGACAGAGCCCTGGGAAGGGAGGGGAAAGCTGGACACAGGCTGTGGGGTCAGGGTTTGAGGGAAACAAGTTTATATTTAGGATTTGTGCTCTGCAAAGGTGTGACAGGACAAGGGAGAATAAAACATGACAAGTTTCCTCCTCTGCAAGATGTTCCTGGAATTTTAGGGAGAGGAACAAGCTCCCAAGAAGAGCTTTGAGCCTCTGTGCAAAGTTAAGAACAGAATCGGTGCTGGGTCAGGGGTGGAGCTGGAATGATACTCCAATCCCAAAGATTCCAGGGAGAAAAGCTTAAAATTCCCCCTCTCCTCTCTCCCTGTGATCTGAGGAGCAAATGCTCGATTGTAGCTGGGTACAATCAAGAATCTCAGAGCAGCCCAAAGCTTGGACATGACAGGATTTTCACTGGGATGTGCAACACCTGAAATCCAGCCCTGGCACAGCTGAGGTGCCCTGGGCAGTGCCATGGCAAACAGCAGCTGAAGAGCTCTGCTCCAGAGGGAAAGGGAAAATCCTGCTCCCTGGGAATAGGAGGGAGCTGGAAACTGTGCCATGGAAGGAGATGTGAGAGCTGATGAAGCAGGACAGCCCCAACTCCCCTGTTTGATTTGCAGGGAGCCAAATTCCACAGGTGGGTGGTACCTGAGCCAAAGTGTCCCTGTCCCACTCTGGGATGCAGCCAAAGCTTGGAAGTGACAGGAGAAGGCAGCAGGACTCAGACAACGTGACAAGGGTGGTGCTGCTGGGACTGGGCTGGGCTGAGGCTGGAGGAGAGCAAGGTTTGGGTCATTGATTAGGAAAAGCCCTGGTGATCCTGAGGGAAGCAGACAGGGACACATGGCCCTTTCAGAGGGCAGCACTTGCCACCCCTGCACTTCCCAGGGCTGAACTGGCATCAGTGGGTATCACACACACAGTGCCCACCTCCCTTTGGAACTAAATTCCACCTACCTGAGCACTTTTTCTTCAGAATGAGAAATTTGGGAGTGGTTCTGCTGCCCCACCACGAGCAGCTGCCCTGGAATAACCACAACTGCAAACCCCAGGTCAACATTTAATGTTGCTGGATATTTATTTCACTCTATTAACTTTGCACCCAACAGAGGCACTTAATGAGAGGAAAACAAATAGGTTGCACTTTGGAGAAACAAGATATCGGGGTTGGCTGGGAGGGAAGGACCCAGAATACATATAATAAAGATATCAGGATAATCCATTTTATTGATTAGCAATTGTGCCAGGACTGTAAATTGGTCACTTGTAGCTATTCCAGGGCATCATTTATTACAGGCAGGAGGTTCCTGCCTGGATGAAAAGCTCCTGACTTGTGTTTGGTGGCTAAAGGACTAAGCCACGGGTTAAGCAGTTGCTGTGAAAGTAGTAATTACTCCCTAATAGCTGGGGACTCTTAATCTACACTAAAAATGCCCTTCTGAGCCTTTCTCAGGGTGCAATATTGGTGCCCAGTTTTGCTGGAGAGGCTGGGAGTTGTGTAACTACGGAACAGGGAGAGCTCGTCTTGCCAGCACTGGGAGGGCTGGATGGGGACCCTTCTGAGCTCCACTGGTGCAGGAATAGAGAGGTTGAAACCAGTCTCTGACTGATACTCTGCCCCAAAAGAGAAAGAAACCACCTTTTAGAAAGAAAGTGAAAAATAGGTAGTCTTTCTGTGGAATCATGAACCTCATCCTGCTGGATTTCGGCACGTTCGGGACAAGATCCACTGTGGTTGGATATTCCCAGAACCCTCTCCCACACCAAAGCCACCAACATTTGTTTTGCCATTATTCCTGCAATCCCACTAAGGAATTGCTTCTGGCTCAGCCCTGTCAAGCAGAAATCCTTCTCCTTTCCCACACAAATCCCTGATGCAGCTGAGCCCCAGCACAAACCCGGGAGGACCCGCACATCCCTCCTCTGGCCAGGTGCTCAACTCCCCCAAAACAAGGCTGGCAGACCTGAGGGGAAGGTTGTAACTTGGATAACCTTCTCCCAAAGTTCAGGCTGCTCCAGGAGCCGGGCTGTGCACAGGGATGTGCCCTGGGAAGCAGCACAGGCAGCCACGGGCACTGCTCACTGCAGGAACGGCATGAGCAGAGCTTGGGTTTGGGTTAGGCTGGAGCAAACACAGGGAATCCTGCTCTGCTCCTCCACCAGCCTGAAGCTGGATGTGATGGGATCCTGCAGCAGCAGGAACACACCTGGTGGCAGTCCCAAAGCAGGACTTGCCTGTTCAAATAGGTGCTGTTCTCCCAGAGAGATCCAAGGGAAGCACAGCAGGTCTGATGTCAGGAGAACATCTCCCCAGGCATGGAATCCCAGCAGAGCTGCTGGAAGGGGATTTACCCCTTTACTCGTGCTCTGCTGGCACCAGGAACATCTGCAGAGCAGCTGCTTCCCTGGATCCAGCTGTGCAGGGGCAGGAAGAGGTGGTGGCCTCGCTGACCCGTGTCCCCACCAGCTGCAGAGCCACAGGGAAATGCTCCATCACTCCCTCCAGGCAGGAGAAGCCCAAAGAGGGGCTCAGGTCCAGCTGCTCCCCCTCAGCCCAGCACCCCTCACCTCGTTATCCTCACTGCTTCCTACTGGGTTCCTCTCTGCCACTCTCCAGCCCAAGTTTTCTCCTCTTGGACAGCACATTTTGGGGAACAGATGCTGCGTTTGGGGCTTGCAGAGCCCTGGACTTGGTGGGGACAAAAATAACAAGGATTTTATCCAAGTCGTTCCTCCTGTAAGAGAAACAAGGAGCAGGTCGGATCTCTCTACAGGAAAAAGAAAAGATGGAAATTAAGGAAGGTTTTGCCATGGAAGGAGGTGATACAGAGAATTAAGATTTAAACCAATCTCTGCATTATGGTCCCACCCCATGCTCAGTCCTGATTTTGTGATATACCAATGTTTAATTGCCATTAATGTAAACATATTTGGAAAGGTTATTTCCCTGCTCTGGAGGTCAATGGACCTAATGAAGCAGCTCTAAGTGGGCTGGAATTGCTCTGCTTAGGTGCTGGATTTCCTGTTTACCTCCTGGAAGAGGGTTTGGTCCCGCACAGCTGAGGGATATAAACACCCCAAAGGGGCTCCTTGGCACCAGAACGACCTGAAATCCTCTGGGAGCTTCAGAGAAGGAGAAAGGTGAGAAATTCCATGTCTGTCTCTCTCTGTACGTGTCGGGCTGGAAAGGGAGACAGTTAATTCAGAGGAGCTGATGGCAAAAAGCAGGTTGGGATTTGTACCTGCACAGGGAAATGAGGAGAAATTGCTTTTTAGGGTCTTTGTGGGACCTCTCAGCTGTGGATAAAACAGTGATAATGCTTTTTCCAAAGCAGATGGTTTTACAGAGGGGACTGGAAGACGTTTGTGTTGCAAAGATCCCCCTCTTTTTGGGAAGAAATCAAATCCTGGGCTCAAATCAGTACGGGGATCACAGGAACTTGTGCCAGGCAGGGCAGGCAGAGCTCAGCTGCTCCAGGTCACTGTCACACAGGCAAAGGGGACTTGGATTAATTCAAAATGGTTTTCCAAGTTTGTGGATATGTGGATGGTTTTCTTCCCTTTTGGGTAAATCCCGCAGGGAGGGAGTTCTGCCCTCCCCTAAAATTAGGGCTACCACACATTCCCTCTCCTAGTCCCAGAAATAATCACCCTATTCTTGCACAGCTTAGATATTTTCAGACCCATCATCATACCCACAGTTATGTCACTAAGATATGAAATGAAAAGCAAATAAGAGGGAAAACTTTAGTTATATAATCGTGACTTCCCCCCCCCATTCTTATTAAAAAACCTCTCAGCTTTTTGAGTAACAAATTTACTTCTGCTCTCAGTAACTATTTATCTTTTGTTGCTTTAGCTCTAAGACAGCAGGGATTTTGCCAGTGTTTACAGTATCACACCTTGCTTTTGAGAGGAATTTGATGTATCAGAGATAATGTAACCAGTTTAGTGTTTCCCCCACTTCATAGGAAGGGCTGAAAACATTTGTAAAAATGTCCCGATTTTTCCAGAGATAAAAAAATGCCGAAATTACAACAACATCCAAACTTGCAAATTCTTGTTCTCTCCGAAACTCTAAATGTGCTGTCAGAAGAGAACAAATAACTACTCAGAGGAATAAAGTTCTATAATATGTGAATAAATTATTGAAGGATGGGAGATGTGAGTTCTGATCCAGACCTTCTCTTCTGTCATTATTCCCGTTAACAGCAGCTCCCTATTGCAATGCCATTCCCACAATTAAATATAACAAAGGTGAGGGACAACCAAAATATCCCCGAGCCAGGAGCAAACCCATTTCTGTGTGGAGTTTGCAGTGCTGGAATTGTAATTAAACGAGCTCAGATGTCCAAGGGCTGCAGAGCTGCGGACGTGAGGACAAGGAACAGCTTGGAACTAATAAATCTTGGAATCTGATCCTGTCACTGGCTGTGGGATATTTTTCATAACTGGTCTTCAGTCTGGCTCCAATCCCTGCATTAGGCATTATCCATCCCGACAGGAAAATCTCCCCCAAATTAGATCAGGCTCCTAAAGCCTGTGGCAGTGCAGGGTGGGATAGGCAGGATGCCATTGCTGCCGAATTCCCTGATCCCAGGGACGTTCCCAGTCACAGAATGGAGCCTGAATCGATCCTTAGAGCACAATGAGGTACCCACAGGGTCAGCTTGTAAACACGGGGCAAGACAAAGCCCTTCCCTCCGGGAATGGGCAACCCACAAGGAATTGGATGGGTACAATAAAAGTTTAGGGGACCGACGTTAAAAAGACACCACGGTGGGAAGGAGAGTTGGCGTGGAAAGAGGGATTTAACTGGGAAGGGCAGGAGGGGGTTTTGGAGGATGGAGGGGGTTTTGGAGGATGGAGGAGGTGCTGGAAGCACCAGGACCGAGGGGACACATTTACAAGCACAGCCACGTGCCCACAGCCCTGTCACTTGTCTGTGTTGCAGGGGCTGGACAGCTGAGTTTTCCCCTGCTTTGGAACGGAGGAACCAGCCAGGAAAATGTCTTTCAAGTCTTTCAAAGTTCTCTCTCTGCTCATCGCCTCGCTAGGCTTTGTTTTGATGGAAGAGAACGTGTCGGGGTGAGTGTTTTGGAAAGCTCCCGGTGTGTGTTTTGAGCCTCTTCCAGCTCCTCACTGGAGGCAAATGGGCTCTTTCCATTGGCATCTTGGTAAGTAGGTGAGAACACGAGTCCTGAGGTAGATCTCGGATAAGAGACATCCAGTGTACAGAGATGAGCCAGTGATAAGAGGGAGATCAAACTAAAGCCCTGAGCCTTTGAGCCAGAGCCAGGAACTCCCATGTTTTCCCTACAAACTTCATGGCTGTGGGTTAGGAGGAACAAGCTGGAAGTCAACCAGGGAGAGAAGGTTGTCTGAGAACAAGAACAAGATGTAATCATCTCCCATGAATGGGGCCAGAGGGCACCCAGTTCTTGGAAGCTTCTGAAATTATGACCAGTTACATAAAGCAGGTAGATAATAAAGATTTTCCCTCTCTTTCCCTGACTCCTGCTAGAAAATCTCCAACTCCCACCCAAAAAGATCTAAACAAATCCTTATTAGAGCAGTAGGAATTGCTGCAATCCCAGAGAGGAGATCTAAAATGGATTAGCCTTGAAATCTTTCGCTGGTTTGGTGGCCACCAGCTCAGTCTATATTGGTCTCAAGGTCAATCCTGCCATTCCCTCCGAGCCCCTGGAGGACACAGGGAAAGCTTTCCTTGGCTCTTGGTGTGCAGCTTACGGGAGGAGGGATCCTGAGCCAGATGAATCGGGAAACCCACCCTGATTCCAGAGCAGCAAAAACCACCCAGGGCTCGTGTTCTCCCGTCAAATCCGAGCTGGGAGCGTGTGAGCCGCCGGAAAAATGGATGAGGGGCATCCCAGCCCCTTCCCAGGGCTGGAATGGTCACCTGGACCGGGGGAGAGCTTAAAAGCGCCCCCCAAAAGCTCGCAGGGAGTGTGTAACCCAAGCCCACGCCGCCCTTGGAGCGCTCCCGCTCCGAGCAGCACTCACTGTGTCCCCGTGCTCTCCTCCCAGTGCCACTCTGGGGGCTCCCAGTGCCAGACCAGTGCAAAGACGCTACTCCGAGGCCACCCTGGCGAGCGATTACAGCCGCACCATGGACAACATGCTGAAGAAGAACTTCGTGGAGTGGCTGCTGGCCAGGAGGGAGAAGAAAAGCGAGTAAGTGCTTAGACTTCCAAAGCTCCGAGCATCCCACCTTCCAGCTGTGGCTGGAGAATGCAGAGCCCAGGATGTTTTCCCTGGAGTGCGGCGGGGATTCTCCAGGCGGTCGAGGTTTCTTTTTGTCTTTTTTTTTTTAAGTCGTAGAAACGCTTCTGATGTGTCGGTAACAGCGCGAGCATCTCCCTGCCCAAACGCGCCGGGCAGATGGAAAGGGAGGGAGGTGGGATCGGTGGAAAAGCGACATTTTGGCACCCTCTTGTGGCGTTTCGGGCTGATTTCTTCCCGTTGGGATTCCGCAGCGACATCGTCGAGCACTACAAGAGGGAAGCTGAGCCCCGAGTGTCGGCTGCGGGGGGACAAAGACTGGACCTGGACACCCAAGAAGCCAAAGACTTCTTCACCCGGCTCCTGAAGGCCAAGGGAAGTCAGAGGTGAGGACGGAGAAGAGACAAAGGCTGGATGCAGGGAGGGATGAGGTTTCCACGTGTTGAGTGTCTTGGGGTGTAACAGTGTCATGTAGGAAAACGGGAGGATTCTGATTCGAAGAGGAAATGCCGTATTTTGCAATTCTGTCTCACGGGAGAGGAAAAGAGGCACGGAAAAGGAAAACAAAGCTTCTCCAATTTCGAAATTTCTCAGAAAATACAAATGCAAAAATAACACGTGGCCGATTGGGGTTGTCTCGTTCTGCAAATGTCAGCACAGGCTCCTCAAAGCCTCTGCTAAGGTCAGAGCAGGGATTTCTGACAGGGCTGGGGCACATCCGCCCCTCAAACATCCCAGTGCTGAGGGTGTGGAGGAGCCAAAACGAAGAGCTTTGACCTGCTCAAAACAAAGCCCTCTTGGAAGAAAAGTCTCAGTTCAAACGAGATGAAACTGATACGTTTCTGCCAAATGTTTTGATTTGATCAGATCAACCACAGGGGAGAAAAAAAAAAGCCAAACAAAACCAACCCCACTCGTTCACACTCTCAGAGTGTTGACCAGATCGTTTTAAAAGAGAAAGCAGATTATTTTTTCCTTTTATCGCTGCTTTTAGTGAGAAAAATCTGTCAACTAAACATGAAACCAGGCAGGAAAGATTCCTGCCTGGTCCAGGAGGAATTTCCCAGTTTATTCCTGATCCGAGTGAACCCATAAAGGGCAGGGATTTTATTTTTTTAAGCTGTAATCATCTTAAAATACTTTTAAGATGTAATCACCTTAATGATTACACATCATCATTATTATAATACATTATTAAAAATCGTTTTTAATCATCCAGAAATGTTTTCAAGATTTAATCACCTTGAAATTATAATGATCCCAGTAAATGAGGGGTTGATGAGCTCGCTCCAAGCAGGTACCTCTGGGCAAGGTAAGAGAGTCCATATGGAGCTCTCGGGGTTCCTGCAGCTCATCCCATCGTTTCCCCATCGTTTTCCCATCGTTTTCCCAGCGTTTTCCCAACCATCTGGCTCCGAGCTGGAGGATCTCAGCAGCTTTGTGCTGTGTCAGCAAATCCACAGCCTGTCAATAGCTTGTTCCACCTCCCCCAAGCCCAGCTTATGGCACAAATGTTCAAAAAGCAAGTTAGACTCGAGCCTGGAAAAAAACCACAACAATCTGCTCTCTGGGGTTTTCTATATTTAAAAAAAATCCCCCAATAAATGACTGAGGGGACACAATTTCTATAGCATGGAGGGATTTTGTAAAACTAACAGGTTGCTGCTGCTTAGTCCTGAAATGGTGGCAAGAAGGGAGGGGAGAAAGGCACTTAAAACACAGAGTTCACATTTTAAGGCACAATCCTAGAGTTTTCTGGCAAAAAAATGGAATTTCTAACTATAGGGGGTCATGAGACAGTCACCCAGAACAAGAATCAGGGGGGTGTTTGTTGTTTTTTGCAGCTTTTGCATGAAAACAGTGTCAGAAATGAGGGTTTGGGGTGAACAGGGTGGGGGAAATGAGCAGAGCTGTGGTTCACAGAGGTGTCTGGGGCCAAGCACTTGGAAAATCTGACACCCAGGGCTGCCAGTCGTCCTGAAAATCCAAAATCAAAGGAACGAGGGCTTTGAGGGATCTCGGGAGGTCGCTCAGTCTGACCCCTGCTCCAAAGCACGATCAAACTGGTCCTGACAGATGTTTGTCCAACCTGTTCCGGGGCAGGGGAGAGGGGGAAGGGAAAGCTTTGATGCTCCAGATTAATCAGCTTAATTAGTTTCATTTTAAAAAAAATAACGTCTGGTGTGTTCCTAAATGTCCTTAATTACAAATAAAAATGGAAGTTACAGGGGGAAAATCCCTTTGGAAACAAAGCTGGGGGCTGTGGGTGCTGCTTCCCCCACTCTGCCTTTGTGGGAGGATTTGGGATGCAGGGAGGGGGTCACTGGGTTGTTCCTTCCCCTCCCCTGGGCCTGACAGACCCTGCTGAGCAGCCAAAACACTGCAAGATCAAGGGATCTCACAGTGTCAACACAAGGTTAAAGTTTTTTTGGGGGTTTATCCCAGTCGGGGGGATAAGACAATAAAATCTTCCTGTGAACTTGGAGGGACTGGGAGAAGAGGCTGCTAAACTCGGGATTTTTTTTACTCTCCTGTGTTTTTATGGGCATTTTTGCAGTTTTACTCCTCTGGAAGGTTCAGAAGGGCTGAAGGATCTTTTGACCCATGAGTTTCTGACCTGGCTGATGTCGACAGATCTCTGCAGAGCAATGTGAGTGGTTGTTCTACCTGTTCCCTACTGATCCCTTCTCCCCAAAAATACATTTTGCAGGGCTCAATCCATGATTTTGAGGTTTCTTTCGATAACCACAATGCTTACATGGCACAGTTTGGCTGCCCCAGACCTGGAAGTGTCCAAGGCCAGGTTGGACGGGGCTTGGAGCACCCTGGACTAGTGGGAGGTGTCCCTGCCCATGGCAGTGGATGGCACTGGATGGGCTTTAAGATCTCTCCCAACCCAAACCAGTCTGGGATTCTGTGATTTGAGTGGAGATTTTACAGCTCTGGCCAGAATTTTATTCTAAAAAAGTCTCTTCAGACAACTCACACAGCAGAACTGGGGGAAGGCAAATTTCAAGCCATTCCTGCCCAGGGAAATGAGGATAGAAAAGCCTTTTCCCCACTTTTTAATGGAAAGAGGCAGGTGTTCATCAGGCAACTTATGGGAAATATTTTTCCTGTGCATTTCATGCTGCTGTGAAAGGAATTCTGAGAGAAACCCAAGGAACTGGGATGCAAAAGGTGCATTAGATATTAATTTGGATACACATCTGGCTATCAAAATGGATTTGCATGTACCAGAGGGGGCTGGTTGGTTCAGAAGGGAATAAATGATGCCTCGTTTCCCGTAGGAAGCCAATGAAATTTTTAAGTGCAGTTGCACAGAAATTTATGCTTTTCTTTCCCATTTCTGCATTGTTAGAACTGCATAACTCCAGGACTCTCCCAGAGAACTCCCTCTTCATCCCATCAGACTCACGAGGAGGAGGAAGATTTCTTCTGCTCACCCTGCTCTGTGCACAGGGTCTATTTTGCTCAAGCAATAAAGAGTTTAATTTGAAGCTGAAATAGGATTTGGAGAAACTTGATGTGGGGATGGGCTATAAAACAGGACTGAATCGATAAATAAATGTCACAGAACCGTGGAATGGCTTGGGTTGAAAAGGACCTTAAGGATCATCCCATTCCTTCACCTTCCAACAGGCCATAGCCCCCAGCCCTGGGGGGGACAACACCCTTGACAGATGGGACCCCCCAAATAGACCCTGTCCCCCACCCCAGGAGGGGACACCCACCCCCAAACAGGGTCTCTGCCCCACACCCCGTGGGTTCCCAACCCCTGCAGGGTCTCACCCCCACCCATGCCCACACACACAGGGACCCCCAGATCCACCCCGAGCTCCTCAGAGCCCCCCACCTGGAGCCCCCCAGTGCCCCACGGGCCCTTCAGACCTGCCTGAGCCCCTCAAAGCCCTCTGAGGCCCTCATACCCTCCATAGCCCCTCAGACCCCCCACCCCCCATATCCCCTCAGACCCTTCAGACCCCTCTCCGGACCCCTCAGACACCCCATAGCCCCTCACATCCCTCCCCATTCCCCCCATAGCGCCTCAAATCCCCCCATGGCCCCTCACCCCCACCCCCATAGCCCCACAGACCCCTCTCCAAACCCCTCAGACATTCCATAGCCCCTCAAATCCCCCCATAGTCCCTCAGACCCCTCAGATTCCCCCCATAGCCCCTCAGAC